>OY735203.1:69310162-69587662 GCA_963457665.1 Thysanoteuthis rhombus | reverse complement strand
TAAATTAATTTATCTCTGCCAACAATGTTGAAGAGGTATATGTATTATCCAGCGGCTATCTTTCCATCTGTCTACACTAGTGATTTCGAAATTGCAGTCTGCGGACCACTGAGGATCCATGATGGTTGGGGGTCTGCAGCCGTGTTCACTCTGAACCTGACAATATTGCAAATATTATGGCAGGGAAACCACGCAGCTATCAAAAAACATAATCATTGTACCAAGACCTGTACCATTTGTTAGAAATCAGATAAATGCAATCCATTTTAAATATATATGATTTTTAAAGGTCAGAGATTGCTTTTTATTATGTTTCATTAATTAGTCTGATCACTAATTACTAAAAACAGAGGGTCTGCCAAAATATTTCCTTATAGAAAGAGTTCTGGAGTTTTTTAAGTTTCAGAACCACTGGTCTACATATCTTCAAAAGTTCTCAATTAATTTCAATGAAATTATTAAATTTTAGGGTTTGGGGTCGGAAAGAAGTGATTAAATGTTAGGGTGGATTCGTGAATGCATTTTTGATTGAGAGACATCTTTATCCTTCCGCATGAAAATGTTAAAAACAAACAGTTGACTAAATCTAAATTTCAAGGGAAGTAACTCAATATTTGTTCATATTGATAGAATCTCCTTCTCCCCCTTATTTTTTAATATTCTATTTTCATTCTGTTCTTAGAGTTTCAAGTTGGCAGAGGTATGTGCTCTCTGAGTGCTTCCTAGTTGCAGAAGGTTTTTCAACTTTCTTGAAAGTTGAGGTTTTCAACCTTTTAGGCATTGCTGTAAAGTAAATATTCAAGAGGATACCAAGACATTTTTAACTCTTAAAAAACAGTAAAATTGAATAGCTTTTGGGATTCTTTAATGAAAGTGAGGTAAATCAGTAAAAGCAAATGTTTGGTACACAAATGCAATTTCTAGATATCACTAATGAAATTCTTGAGTCTGGTATCTGATAATCTTTAGTGTTACAAATATATATATATATATATATATATATATATATATATATATATATATATATATATATATATATATATATATATATATACCATTTACCAACATACAGAGTGCGTGCTACAGATCTGTGCATACTTACATAAACATTTACACATTTCTCTACTCACCTACATAATGTGCGATATCACAGAGTTGCTTGGTAATTTAATAACAAGAGATATTGCTGTTGACTCATTTTTTATAGTCGTTTACAGATTTTAATACTCAAAATCCTACACCATCCATCAGAATTTCAAAATGCACACCATTTTCTAAACAATTCACACTTCTATACTTATGCAAGTATATAATTTCAGAAATCTTTTTCAAGTTTACAACTCATAATACTGCAAAGATATAAGTCTGTTTTTTCAACTTCACTTCAATGTTAAGAATGAGCGAGAATCATGTGCCCCCCCCCCACCTCCTAATTCCAGAGTGCAGGTTAGAAAATTTGGAGGAGCCTTCTAGGTGAGTCTGGAGGCATGCTCCTCTAGAAAACTTTGAAAATTATGTATCCAAGATTGATTGAAATTGCATTTCAGGGCATATCAACAACTGAAATGAAATGTTGTTTAGATGTCTATTAAAAACCTGTTTCAAGAGTTGATCTTCTAAAATAATGTGAGTTCTAATGTTTTATGAGATGTACTGAATACTTACAGATATACACCTAACAATTCTTTAAAAGTTTTCTCGCATGCAGGCAATTCAACTTTCATCTGCACAGTCTCATCGGAATTTGGCTCAGAATCTGAACACTCCTCTCAGGTTAAAGTTGGGCAATAAGAGTTTAGTGTATACGAGAATATATTACAAGTACATATTCTGATTTCACCATCGATACTTTCGCTAAATGTAGGCTGAAAGTTTACCTCTCTCATCTGAGAAAAGATTTCTATCCGAAATCTAAACCAATTTAATAAACACTTTTTATAAAGTGCGTGAGAATTTTCCTTTCATATGAGCGTGAGAATGTATCAAAATATGTGTCTACGAAAGTCTGCGGCTAATAATGAAATTCTATATCAAAATATGAAAATCAATCAGAAAGCAAACAGCTTTTGACGTATTAGAATGCATGTATTTTTTCACTTTGAAGAATACAGGGTGTCCATAAATTCCTGCGCCTATCTAAGATATAATAACTCAAATGATAGAAAAGATCGAACTATTCAATATTCCCTTCACTACACATTAGAAAGAAAAGATTGCCTCACAAAAAATCAATAAGTAGTTAGTGAAAGCTTTTTAAAGAAACTATATTTGTGAAGGACATACCACAATCAGGTAGAATCAGTGCAGGAAAAAAAATGGCCAAAGTTCACAGGTTTCAAAGAGAGACTTCAAAAATGTATCAACTATTATGGAGATCATGTTGAAGTGTGTTAAACAAGAGCTTCATCAAGAATAAAACTTCAAGAGTTGAGCCTTTAAATAATACATTAATGAATCACTCTTGACTGTACCAGAACTAGTTATCTGAAAAAATTATCTGAAATCATCTAAAATTATCCGAAAAAAATAGATCTCCTATTCAAAATTATCTAAAAAGAATTGATTTGCCATTTGAAATTATCTAAAAAAAATAGATCTATTTAAAATTATCTAAAAAAAATAGATCTTCTACTTGAAATTATCCACTACAAAATTTGGGCATCGCTGGTCGAAAATGACAACAAGGACCCCAAAAGCATTTTAGATAGTACGTGTTTAGATGGCACTGAGTGGTATACTCAAGCGAATTTTCAAGGTTGAAGCCCCCAAAATGTGGCCAGGAGCACCTATAGACAGACATACATGCAAGCAAAGAGAAGAAATTGTACCCAACTTGGCTAGTTGGTCAGGCAGGCCATTTGTGGGATTATGATGATTTGATATACTGAATAGTGACAAATCTTCAGCACAAAACTCTGCAAACAGCTCTTGACATATTTGGTTATCTGCAGAACCTTCTCCATAAATTGCAGAATATTTTCAGGTGTTTGGGTCATAAAATAGATTAAAAAAAAGATAATGCTCTGAAAATCTTGATCACTTTCTTCCATCCTCAATGTATAACAGCAGTCCCAATACAATCAAATCTTTTTGAATGTATTTTATCAAAACTCAATACTACTTATGCCATCTAACAGCAGAAACAGAACAAAGTTTCGAACCCATTACAGATTTTCCTCATTATGAAGTGGTTTTTGACATAAAGCAGGTTGGTCATGGACCCCAACATTTATGCCTATATTATTGTCTACTTGTCAAGAAAACTGTGAATGACCTCAGAATTACATTTAAAAACTTCACTAAGTTGTATATGCCTATAGACCTATATCTAGTCCACCCTAAAAAAAATTGCCATAGAAAATATATTTACCGCAGTTGATATGGCTAAAATATCAAATTTCTTCAGTTTTGCGCAACATATAATTGGATGGTATTTTACACATAATTTCTATAAATTTTTAATATGAATAACACCTTAATTCACCAGTAAACTTGTTTTGACACTCATCATGGACTTCTGATAATATATGATTCCAATTATGAAGCAGTTGTCTCTCTCGGACCCCAACACTCACATTATAGAGGGTGAATACTGTATTATAAACCAACAGAATGAATATGAATATTTGTTAACATCTGTATTTAGTGCAAAAAGATTCCCGCTGGCAAATGACAGTTTGTTCCCAAGGAATCTAAAACAGGTGTGGTTAGTCACTCATTAGAAACATGGCATGTTGTGGGTGATCAATAAAAATATTTGAAAAAGGGGGATCAAAGATAAGTTACTCCTCTTGATGATTCTTGAGTGGTCATCACTGAAGAAAAAAGTTCAAATTTTCAAAAAACAACTGTGAACACAAACTGAGGGACTGGTTTAGCATAAACTTACATTGTAAATTGAATTCCCCTAAAAACCTACTTATGGTGGGAATTTGAAAATAATAAAATCTTTTCCCTGAGCATAGTAAAGAATAAATATTTGAATTTTCATATCCATACCTCCATTGGTGCATCCTGCATGCATGATACATAGCCAGCCAGACCCACTTAAAAACTGGAGAAACATATGATGACAGTTTTGATAGACGGTTTCCATCACTCTGGAGAAAAATTATCTAACAAAAAAGTGTTTCTGACAGAGGGGTAGCCGAGGTGGGGGGGACTAAAACCCCCTCCACACCCCTCAATTTGGGGGCGGCACTCAAGGCTTTATAAATTGGAGTTCACCCACTGCATTTTTACAGAAAAATCTTGCTAACTGTTGGAAGGGGGCCACTTGAGAAGCTAAAACACCCTTGTCCCAAAATCCCCCCTAATCTTTAGCTATGCCTCTGGTTTTGAACAGGAGCCAAAAAGCAAAGACCAATTATCAACCCAGACATCACTTAATGGCTTGCTTTACAAGGCTTCTACATAACATAAGTAAAACATTATCCTTATCAATTTCTAACAAAAACAAACATTTAATAGACTTGTAATCAGTGTTGCCAGATTTTCTGGCTAGATATGGCTAATTTATTTCCAATTTAGCAAGTAAAAATCTGTGATAGCCAAAAATTGGCCATTTTTTTTTTTAATTAATGAGTTTAATTAAAAATGAATGTAGAATTTTTATTAATAATTCATTCTGGGGGCTTAGTATATTAGTATTTAATTTGATAAATCGGCTTCAAATGAGTATATATAACATTTTTAACTGCAAAGTTTACATAAAATAGAAATATTTAGCTAATTTTAGCCATTTTTAAAGACAGTTCTAGCTATAAATAACAAACCATACTAGGTAACAGTGCCTGTGATAAAACATACACTTTGACATCTTTGAAGTTGGTTTTTAAGAAATTTATTTTTGTACACCAAACAAATATGTGCAGTTATGATAGACAACAAAAACAATTAAAATTAACAAGTTGTTTAGACATGTTGACATTAGAGTTGTCTTCTCTTGCCTTTTTTAAAAAATTTATTTTGTAATTTAATTGATTGCTTTGAGAGAGAGAGAGAGTGAGAAAAAACGAAAGAAGAGAAAAAACAGACAAAAAAGAGAGAGAGAGAAAAAAGATGAGAGAATAAACAAAAAAAAATCATTTTCTAAGAAGAAATGGAGAGAAGAGAGAGAGAGAGAAAAGTAATGAAAACAAGTAGTTAGTAAAATAAATTGTTTATAAACCAAGTGACTGTTCACTGTGGCCAACTGGTGAAGTGCTTGAGGGCAAATTTTAAAGCTGAACACTCTTCTTGCATGCAATGCTACAAAACTATATTATGGCAAATCACGTAGGTTGGCTACAATGGTATTGAATGCAGGAGTTAACATTTTGGAGATATTTCACTAATCCTTATATCAGGTACCTCCACAATTTTTAGGATGATAGAAGCTTTCTTCTTTCCCTCTTCCCTTCAAGTATGTATATATCATCATTCTCTACTTGCACCATCATCGAGGGTCATGCAGAGCTAGGTACACATGAGCAATCATTAGTAAGTCTCAACTCTTTTCTACCAGGCCTATCGAAGCTTTGTTCTTCATATAGCACTAGGTATTCCCCAATGGTCACCCATCTAGATACTGACCAGGCTCAGCATCACTCTACTTTAGTGATCTTACAAGAACCATCATATCCAAATATGATTAGGCCATAACCCCCAATTCGCAAGGAGAGGATCTTCAATCCCAGTTCTTGTGCTAAGTGCTCAGTGGGGGCATTATGTACCATTATTTAAGTGTGACCCACAGGTGGGTCGAATCACAGTCTACCAAACTGGAAGCAAACAATCTAACACTTGGCCTTGATGATCAGTTTTTTCCTTTATTCATTCCTCATCAAATCACTATAAAATGGCCAGTCTGACCAACCAGCTAAGTGAACCATAGATTCTTCTCTCTTTGAGTGTCCATGTTCGTGTTTATGTGTATGTCTCCAGGTAGTCCTGACAAAATTTTGGGGGCAACATGTTGTGAGTAGTGTTGGCTCTATTTTTAGATAATTTTAGATCAAAGATCATTTTTTTCAGATAAGTTTGGATAAATTTTTAGATAATCAATTTAGATACTAGCATTTGCTACAATGATTTATTTATTCTAGGTACAGATATCACATCTTTTTCTAAACTGACCATAGACAATCAATTTTATAATTTTAATTGAGATATAAAATCGATAAGATAAGAAAACTGGGGAAATAAATTAGGAATTTTGTCAAACTCTAAAACAAAACGTTGACTTTATTTTTCTACCATAACAAGAACAAGAACAACCCTCATCAAAATTAAGGGTGTAAACCAATATTCACATACCTCTACTTTGATTTGAACTCCAAACCAACTAATTGCAAAGAGACTGTCTTAATAAAATACTTGAGTGACAGTAATCATCTTCAGTCAGAATAGAGGTGGGAGTGAAGTTTGACCCTGCAGTAGTCAGGCATGTAACTTTTGATATGTATCATAAATGTGCTCATCACATGTTGAAGGCCCTGGGTTAGGTCCCTATATGAGTAAAGTGTGTAAAAAACTCTTCATTAGGACAAATTTCCTTTCAGCAGCCAATTGAGTGGACTTGAAATTGTGTGATTAGGGTGGAAATATCGTTTTGGTGGATTTGCATCCTGTCAAGGGGGGACGGGGTCATAAAAACTTGTAGGTATAAAGTTCTGGTCTCGACCAGGCTTGTAAGATCATTAAGCTGACGCATGCAATAGGAGCCAGAACTTTGTCATTGGCCTTGAACCATGCAAGGGAGTAGTCATAAAAAACTTGAGAATAAAATCTTGAAACTTGCGAGGATCACTAAGCTGATTCATGTATAGAAAACCAGGGGCTCGTAACAGGCTGTATGGATTCCTATGGACAGACATTTGACTGTTGTACCTTATCATAAACTGCTTGAGACTGCTCCCAACTGGAACTCTTTCGTGAATTAAATAATTGATAATGGAACATTGCAGTAAATACAATTTGCAAAGTAAATTTATGCTAAATTTATCACTTAGTTTGTGTACAGCAGCATTTATTACATTTTTTTTACAAATTCATTTTTTTACGATCACCTCCCAACAAAATGTGAGAGAAGTAACTTATTTATTGATCACCTTTAATTCCAATTTTTCAATTGATCATCCCCAACATGATAAGCTTCTTAATGACATAAGTCATGAGACTGTCTCTATCTGGAAAAAAAATGGTTCAAACCGTACTGGTAGTATTTTCATCTGAGTAACTTAATAATAGCACCACCACTGTTTAATTGACGAGGTAAAAAGCAGCATTTATGGGTGGTTCTGATTCATAACTCCCCTAGGAATGCTAATTTATCTTTCTTCCCCCCCAACTATCTTCTTTTATCCTCTAGGCACTTCATAATTCCATCATACAAGAACATCTTATCTCTCTCAGCAGAGGTGCATTTTATAGTCTTCCATGGAATTGAATGTTCTTTTCTTTGAAAGAATTCTGTAAAGACTGGAGAAAAATCGACATCTGAAGGTATAGTATCAGGTGAATATGGTAGACTACTGAAAACTTCCCAGCCAAACTATAACAATTTTTGACTCATCATCATCATCGTTTTTTAACGTTCGTTGTTGGACATAGACCTTCCCTAGGATTTGCCACAATTCTCTATCATGGGCGTCGCGGAGCCAGTATTTCCTGAATTTGTCTAGTTCTCACCATCTTGTGTTCTGTCGACCTCGGTTACGCATGTGATCTCTGGGGATGCATGGTGTGAGACTTGATGTCCTTTGGTTGTCTTTCATTCTTGCAACATGGCCTGCTAATTGCGATTTGAGTTTTTCAATAGTTTCTATAATGTCATGGATACCCGTTTTCTTCCTTATATACTGTACTGTCTTGTGATCTCTCCATGTAAGGTTGAGCATGATTCTCTCATGTGCATGTTGCATACTTCTCAGTTTGTAGGTCTGTCTCTTGGTTAGGTTCCATGTTTCAGCTCCATAAGTGACTATCAGGAGAATGCATTGGTTGTAGCCTGCCTTGAGATGATCTTCCAGATCATGGACTGGGAAAATAGAGGAATCAAAATAGATGTCAAATACTTGAGCAACCTTAGATTTGCGAACGACATTGTCCTTTTCGCAGAGAACCTACACAACCTCCAACTCATGCTAGATGATCTAAACAAAGAAAGCAAAAAAGTCGGCCTACACATGAACTTCAGTAAAACGAAAATCATGTGCAATAATCATGTTGAGAATAAGAACATAACTGTCAAGATAGAAAATGCAAAACTCAGCAAGGTAGACCACTACATCTACCTAGGCCAACGAATCTCCATGAGACCCTCAAAAGAGGAGTAAATCAAACGGAAAATCACACTAGGATTGCAAGCTTTCGGCAGAGCAAGCTCAACTTTCAAGAACCAGATGATCCCAAGGAGCTCACATCAAAGGATACTCTTCCAATCCCATCATATACATAGTATCAACTTGTTCAGATGAAGATCGGCCTTTGTTAGAAACCGTAAAATCAGAATTCTCAAAATAGGTTTCTTCACTTTTCAAGTAAGTCTGGCTGACTAATTGTGTATCATGCGTATAGGGCATACCAATGAAGCCAGATGGCTGGAAATTTAACCAATCACTCCTTATTATGTCTAGAAAAAATATTCCTTGTTTCGTTTTTCAGAATTTCCAACCAAATTAGGTTTTTAGTAGGGGTTCAATTTAACGCTAAAATTTTATGCTAAATTAGTCACTAGTTTGTGTCCATTTGTTTTTTGAAAATTCAAACTTTTTAGGGATCCAACAAAAGGCGAGTGAAATAACTTATTTATTGATCTTTTCTTATTCCAATTTTTTGATTGATCACCCCCAACACGACATTCTCCAAAGGGATGTTGGTCACATGACGGTTTCTATTGAGTGACAAACCTGATCTGTTTGATAATGATTCAGAAGATACATTATGTGGTTGTGAGGTAAAAAATTAGTTCAATTTAAAGAAACAAAAATTTTTCCGATTTTCTTCATTTATTTCATGGAATGACATATCAATCACCGCTCCCAGTAACAGACAAGTTTAAACACTGTTACTGTGCTCAGGTCATTTGCATGTTCTGAAATTTATATATCTATGTACCTGGATTATGCCCAGCCCTAACCATTTATAGTAAAAAAAAACTTGAAATTTTGCGCACACACTCCTCTCAATGAGTACAGAAAACAGTTTATTTCCCTAAATAGGTTTTTAGTGGTGGGAAAGTGAAGGGTCAATTTGCAATCAGATTTTATGCAACATTGATTCCTTATTTTGTGTCTGGTAGTAATCACACTTATTTGTTGGAAAATCAGATCACAGACCAATAAAATGCAAGAAGAATTACTCATTGCAATTTTTTAATTGGTCACCCCCAACACTGCATGCTGTTTAAAGACAATATTTACATGATGGTTTCTATTGAGTGACTAACTTTTTTTTAGAAAAAAATCATGAATTAATGGTTCAAACCATACTGGTAGCATTTACCTCAGGGTGACTTGATTTTCCCACCACCTCTATTTAATTGACGAGATAAAAGGCGTATATATATGGGAGGTGCTGATTCATAATTTCCCTTGGTCTGCAAGTTTACTTTTTTTCCCCTACTATTTTCTGTCATCTTCCAGGTAATTTCATAATTCTATCATAAGAGAATTTTTCATCTTTCTTGGCCAAGGACTGCCTTAGGTGCATTTTACAGTCTTCCTTGGAATTGAATTTTCTTTTCATTAAGAGAATTCAGTCAAGACCGGAATACAAAGTAATTCAAGGTGCAATAACTGGTGAATATGGTGGACGACTGGAAACTTCCCCGCCAAGCTATATTTTGACTAGCACCCCAAAAAATGCAGTCTAGCATTATCCTGATTGAATATAACACTCTTCCTCTTCAACAAAATAATTCTAGATGCTTCTCTTCAATTGATCCCTTTGGGAGCAGTGCTTGTTCAAATCGATCATTTGATTCTCTCGGAGGAGCTCAAATTAGAGGACACCCATTCAATCCAACCATATACATAGGATCAACTTATTAGATTAAGACCTATTTTTGGTCTGGTCAGAGGTGATTCATCTTACTTGTCCCATTATCTTTTCTATCACACATTGTTATAAAGGATCCGCTTCTCATTCTTTGTTACAATTACTAAAGTCAGTCCACCATGCAAGACAGGTCCGACCAATAACTGTATTTATGTTATTCCTTGTCAACGTGGAAAACACTATCCTCTCTGGGAAAAAATTCAGATTACAGGGAGGGAACGCTGTTGGGAACTGAGAAAAATCAAACAGTCAGCACACATCAACACACGTGTACACGCCAGACAAGTGCAGAGTTTAACCCAAAGTGGCTTCCACTAATCAACAGGGACAAGGTATGGAAATGCCACCATTAGGGAAAAATTCTATTTGCCATCACATTCGGATGGCCCACCTGAAGAAGGCCATAAAATTGATCGACCGAAACAACGAGATAATAACCCAAACAACAAGAGGGAATTTCATCGTCTGAAAAACTCTTTGAATGCCACAATTTACTTCATAAACTGAACATTTTCATTATGTGGAAGCTACATATCAAAATGACTAACATAACCAAACTGGTGCAAATCATTTTCTTCACTTGATTTGGATATTTTAAATATTTCAGTTATATCTTATGCTATACAATATTGATTAATCTTAATCATCATCTTGATTTGATGGCTATCAATTTCCACAGGTCGCTTACCATAGAGCATCATTCAGTGAGAAATCTCCAGGAGGAAATTTCGCAAACCACTTTTGACCTCTATTTTATTTTATTAGATGCAGTATTTCAATATAAATTTTAATAGAAACATACCAGGTGATCAATAAATAAGTTACCTCTCTCGCCTTTTGCTGGGAGGTGATCGCTGAAAATAGTAAGAATTTTTTAAAAAACAAGCATGAACATTGCCAGACATGAACTAAGGGACCAATTTAGCATAAACTTGATTTGTAAATTGAACCCTCCACTTAAAATCTATTTAAGGGGGAATTTTCAAAAAAATATCCAAAAAGTATCTTCTAGATCGATTAATAAAGAGAAAATATTTAGTTTTCTGCCCTCTAGCTCCATTGATGTGGTTCATATACTGAAGCCAATACATAGCCTGAACGAATCTATGTTGACAGATTTGGTTGATGGTTCCTAATATTGTGTTACAATACTTCATCCAATAATAAGAATAAAGTAGTCTGATGTATAGGAGAAAATTCTAACTAAATACATTGCTATGTAGAATGCAATCATACTTGTAGTATATCAAGACTTGCCAATACCATTTTATTAGCCATAGGAGATAGGCAGTGCCAAAATTATCTTGAAACAATTTCAAGTTTACATTTGCACAATCATTTGATGTGCACATACTTTTATCACAGCCAAAAAAATCGAATCATCACAGCTCCATAAATGGCCCTGCTGATCAACCAGTCAAGAAGGCAACAGATTCTCCTTTCTTTACCTTTCTATCTGTCTGACTATGAGTGTCTCCAGGTGCTCCAGGACTACATTTTCACTGGCTACAAACTTGAAAATTTACAGGAGTACACCACTAGGCACCTTCTAAGATCATTTTCTTTTTTGTGGGGGGAAATGGTCAAAAAAGTGTTTTTTTCAGGTCACTATAGTCAATTTTGACAAAAAATGCCCAAATCTTATGCCTGGCAATTCTTTTAGATAGAGGACCTTTTTTTTTTTTAATATAATTTAAGATAATTTTTTTAGATAATTAGTTCTGTTATATGTGCGGGCTATGGTGATTCATTTATGCAAGCTGCAGATATCAGATGAAACATTGCGCATGAGACAAATTTCCTGAAAAACTATTTTATAGCCTTGCTAAGCAGCTGTAGAATTTCAAAAGAAAGGACCTTCTTCTCTTAGGATGTGAAATCTGAGCCAAATAAATACAGTTTGATTAGGTAATGGCCAAGCATGTATCAACATGTATCCATTGACATTGTAGATACGGGAATATAACCAACATCAATAAGATGATGATGCTATTGATAAAGATGAAAGGAACCACTGCAGGATTATGGCGAAGAGACCGGCGCCAAGAGCAATCTCCAAGATCAGATCACCAATCTCTGATCATGGAGCCACTGGCCGGTTAATGCACATTATTCACAGGCAATTTTGCCATTTCAAGAACTTGTACCATTTTTCAAAACTCATACATTTAGAAGCATAATCTGAAATGAGATTTTACTGCCAGAGAACTGGAATAAATTGGAACATGAAAGGACTCGAGTGATTCATTTTGCTAGAGATAGCAGGGAGATTTGAATGAGAAGAGAGAACACAAAGGTATACAAGACTGTGTTAATGGGCAAAATGAGTTCAATAGTGGAAAGCTAAAAATGGACAGGATAATGTTCAGTTCTTCCGAGGGTGTTAGCAGGAAAAAAATTACCAAGACTGAAAATCAGTGTTACCGACTCAAAAAATATTTTTGCATTAGTTTTACTGCCAAAAAACACTACAAAAAAAATATACTGAAATGATGCTAAAAATTGCTTGAAAATGGCCAAAATGTTTGAACCCTTCTACACTAAATCTGTGTCTTTTTGTATTGCCAAATTTTAATTTGTCAAAGAATGGAATTCCATCAGAAGAAGAAGATCTGACTTCCATGTGGTTCTTATTAAATCATACATGACTTAATTATATCTACTTATTTATTCACTTAGAACGATCCAAGTTTTAACATTGAATATCAGATATAAAAAAGCTCTGTTCTGTCAGTTATCTATTAGAAAACTGTCAAAACTATAGGTAAGTTCAATTTTCAAGTTGGTCCAGTTTGCAGGCTATGTATATCAGTATCATATGTACAGGTGGTCGCAATTGAGCTAGAGGGTTAAAAAATTAAACATTATTACTTATTACTACTTATTATGTCCACAAAAAAAAAAATTTTTTTGTTTTTTTAAAAAAAAGGTTCTTAGTGGGGGTCTCAATTTACAATATTAATTCATGCAAAATTGATCCCTTAGTTTGCGTCCACTAATTTTTTTAAAATTCAGACTTCTTCAGTGAACACTACCTAGCAAAATGCAAGAGAAATAACTTATTCATTGATCATGTTTTTTTCTAATTTGTAAGTTTTATGAGCATATTATCCTCCTCTCAACAGGCTTTTGGCTGAGGATTCAATTTGCAGTGTAAGTTCATGCTAAATTGGTCCATCAGTTTGTGTCCAACAACATTTACGCTTTGTTTTGAATATTGAGACATTTTCAGTGATCACTGCCCAAGAAAAGGCTTGAGAAGTAACTTATTCATGGATCTCCCATTTTACCAATTTTTTCAAAGATTTCCCCAAACACAAACTGCAGTCAAAAGACTTTGGTCACATGATGGTTTCTATCGAATGACTAACTAGACCTGTTTATTATATCTTCCATGTGAACTATAAGGTGTGGTGGAGGGGGTGGACATGGCAGTCAACAGCTTGGTGGGCTGCCTCTGCGACAGACAGGCTATGGGACTTGGGCATTTGTGCAACACCCTTGATGCAACATCTTTGAGGTCATCCTGCTTCCTGGAAGCCTGAACTTCTGACTTTGTAGGCTCTGAATACTGGTCAGTCAGTCGCTGTCCAAACCATTCGATTCTCTAGTGCTGGATGAATTTGTGGACTGGCATTGCTCAAACTGAGATTTTTCTGATATTTCACCTTTGTCAACAAAGTAGAAAAGAGGTATTATATGTTTTTGATTGTGTCTGTCTGTTTGTCTTCTAGTTCATCTCTCAACTCAGCACTGAATAAATTTCAACGGAATATTGTGGATGGAAGGGCAATGGGGTAAGAAAGAGGGCTAGAATTTAGGGGTGGGCCCCAAATTTTTATGCTGATTGAGAGATATTTTTATGGATTTTTTTTCAATCACATCATATATATTCTCATGACTCTCCACACAATATCTCCAAAAGTTCTCAATAGATTTCAACGATATCATGTTGAAAGATGGACTATAGACTGAGGTGTTCGCAGAGGTATGCACTCACTGAGAGCATTCTCTTCTTATTTCATTTGTTGCTCATCTGCAGCACCTCATCTCATGGATGGTGACTTCCCTGGATTATGTCTGGGGAGGAGACAGTTGGAAGCTGATGCTGCCCACTAAAATATGAGAGAAATCAATTCTTTTTTAATTTACTTTTTTTGTATTTTGTTGCACATGGATTGCCAAAAAACGTCTGAATTTTCAAAAAAAATGGATGCTAGGAAATCAATTTAGCATAAACTTACATTGTAAATTGACTCCCCCAAACATCTATTATGCTGGAGGAAGATTTGTAAGAAAAACAAAAAATACATTTTTTTTGACATAATACAGTGTAAATGCTGAAAATTTCGGCCTCTAACCCAAATGAAATGGCCTGTACATGTATTATGTGCATAGACAGCCAGCCAGGCCTATTTAAAAACTGACTGAAACCTATAGATAATTTTGGTTGATGGATTCTAATGACAGATCAATTTTGTCAGTCACAATAGCATTATTTCCTGACGACTAACTATCCTTTTAACCTACGTGCAATACATTTCTGGAGTAAAACCATTCATAATGCATTTCTATAGTAAAACTCTACTACAAAATAATGATTATCCATACAATGATAATGTAATGCTTGCATTAATTCATGAAAACCCCTTTTTTCTTAATTTGAATACATTTCCATGGTAAAAAAAACTGCTATAAAATGATATTTAATCATATAATAGCCCTCTTCTGTCAGTAGGACCAGAAGAGTTATAATAGAAAAGGCTAGACTGCAGCTACAATAGGTGCTTGCATCTTTTTTGTTTGTGAATATGTGAGACAGTCACTGGTTGGTTGCTTGTCTGAGGACTGCAAAACCTTTCAACCATTTCCTCCTAAGAAGTTTGAAAAATGACAAATTATAAGCTGATTATGATGTAAGCATCTCAGCACACTTGCAAACCTTCTCAAATCTCCCCAAACTGACAGATCGCTACATGACAGCAGATAAGTGGAAAATCTATTTGGTGAAAAAGAATTGTAAAGTGCTTCATAATAGTTCAGCTGACACAGCACTGAATAAAGGATAACTGGGTCTATGCTTCATAATAGTTCAGTTGTTACAGCACAGAATAAGGGATAACAGGGTCTTGGCTTCATAACAGTTCAGTTATTACAGCACAAAGTAAGGGATCACTGGGTCTATGCTTCAAGGGATAACAGGGTCATAGTTTCATAACAGTTCAGTTGTTACAACACAGGATAAGGGATAACAGGGTCTATATTTCATAACAGTTCAGTTGTTACAGCACAGAATGAGGGATCACTTAACCAAAAATGAATACTTGAACTACCCAGACAGATGATTTGTAAACAGTGGTGAAGGCTTGAGTAAAACCAACCACACTTTTTAGGTGCATTGATAAGTTGATGTTGCACAGTGGGCCCACAAATTATCCAAGCAACAATTATATTTTACGGCATCTGACATTCCCAGACAGTCGTCCGCCTGGATGAAGAGCAGGCTTAACTTTGCTTAACTTCACTGATTTTATGAGAACTTACATATCCAATGCAATTAGGACCCAAATACCTGCATTATAAAAAAAGGATTTATCCTAAAAATTGGCCATTCTTGCCAGGGGTGGCCCCAGGGTCCTTGGCACACTGGGCAAGCTGAATTTCAATGCTTTAAACTAATGATAAATTATTGAGTAGGTTGGAATATTTCCCCTATTTTAGAAGTGACTTATTTCATTGAATTGTAATAGAATTATTTTTGCTGGCATCTTCTCTACTTGGTGACTTGGCCTAATAACATTGGCCAGCTTCTCCGTCCAACTCAGCTCATAAACAGCACCAAGCGAACACAGTGAGTTGTCCAAATTCCCGCCTCTCTTGCCAGCATTTGCACTAAAATCATACATGGTAAATACTGTACTACCAAAAGTTGGCTCTTCTTACCAGTACCGGCCCTAGGGTTCCTGGCACACCGTAAAAGCTGAACCTCAGTATTCTTTTAAGTATAGTATTATCTATTTATTTGAAATATGACTTCACAAGGGGAGATCAAAACTGTCACCATAAGTTTCTGCAGTTTTTAATTTGGCTCGGCTGGCTATGTATATATGAATGTATCATGCATACAGGCAACATCGATGGAGCTAGAGGGCTGAAAATTTCGACATTTGCTCTTTATTACATCTAGAAAAAAATTTCAAATATCACCCCTAAATAGGTTTTCGGAGGGAAAAACAATTTTCAATGTAAGTTTATGCTAAACTGATCCGTTAGTTTGTCTCAAGCAACATTCGTACGAAATTTCAGAAAATTCAAGTGATCACTGCCCAACAAAAGACAAATAACTTATTCATAGATCATCACCTCTGTCAATTTTTCAATTGATCATCCCCAATATGGCATGCTGCAAAAAGACGTTGATGAGACTAATCAGACCTATTTTTATTCTATTTGATTTATCCATTTCTCTATTTTTCAATTTGAATTTGGTAAGATCAACTGTCTTGGACACATGACAGGCATGTCAAGCACTGACCAACAGCCAATGTTATCAGTACCTCGGTCAAGCGCTACCTTCCATAATGACACAAATGCTAATGGTTGCAAGAATACTAACAGACTACAATAAAATGAAATGAAACTACTTGGTTGGAAGTCAGGGACCCAGGGGGCTTCGGTCCTTGAAGGTCCACCCTCCAAAATTTGGTTAGAAATTTGCCAATTGATTAACAAAAATGCCAAACTCTGTGGGGACCAGTTTTGGAATTCATGCTAACTTTACATGCCCTTAAGAAGAGGTGTAATAGCAAAACATTTAGTGCGATAATTCCCAACCTAAGGGTTCCTCGGTAATGGAAAAGTTGGAAACCACTGATTTAGTGAGATTTCATGAAAAAGGAAAAGCTGTAATATATAGACATTCATTATAATCACCAGCAGCCTTTTAGTATCAATCGTTGGACATTGGCCTCGCCCAAGAGTTACCAGACCTCTCTATCAGGAGCTTTGCGGAGCCATTACTTTCTGAACTTGTCTAGTTTGTCAAATCATCTCATATTTTACCAGCCACATTTTTGCATATGATCTCTGGGGATCCATGTTGTAAGGCGTGATGTCTATTGGCTGTCTGGTATTCTTGTAACATGGCCAGCCCATCGCCATTTGAATTTTGTTATGGTTTCTATGTTATCTCCGATTCCTGTTTTTTCTCTGATTCACAGTGCTGCCTTATGTCTCATCATGTAATGTTGAGCATGATACTCTCTTATGTACATTATATGGTTCTCAGCTTGAGGGTCAATCTTTTTGGTTGCGTTCCATGTTTCAGCTCCATAGGTAGACATCTTCAAAAGATGGAGAAATCAAGCGAAGAATCAGTATAGGTTGGCAAACTTTTGGTAGAGTTAGCTCAAACTTTGAGAACAAAAAAATCCCATTAACCCTAAAAAGAAGGATATAGACATTTAGTATCATTTAATAGGCGAAAAAAATACCTCAGAGTCTATGGTAGAGAGTAAAAAAGTCCAGATCCAAATAAAGACTCACTTTCTGACTAATTGTGATGAAAAACAAAAAAATAGTCATTCAATAGAGATCATCATGCGACCAATTAAAAAATTGGAAAAAGGGGTGATCAATTAATTTTGTTGGTCAGTGATCACTGAAAAATTCTGAATTTTCAAATAACTAGCAGACATAAACTAACAGATCAAATTAGCATAAACTTACATTACAAATTGAACCATCTCTAAAAAAAAAGTAACGTTTTTGGAGAGGGGATATTCAAAGAACAAAAAAAACCCAAAAGTTTTGTTGACATAATAAAAAGTATCTGACGAAAATTTCAGCCCTATAGCTCCAGTGATGCAGCCTGTATGCATGATATATATATACATAGCCAACTAGCCAAACAAACCAACACAAAAACTGAAGAAACCTATGTTGACAGTGTCAAATGAAGAAAATACTTATCAAGAATCAGTAACAGTTGGCAATGCCTCATCTAATAAAGATTCAATTCAATATTGTTAATATTACAAGTTTCCATAGTCTCAGGTGTGTCTTGGGTGAGATGGCCAATGGAACCCATTCCCTCAGTCTGCCTCAACCCTACTCTTTATACTGAGTGCTCAACAGGGAGGCATTAAGCACAATTTTCCAAGTCTTTGGTATAAGTTGGCTATAGATTGAATCCACTACCTACCAAACCAGTGGTGAGCACTCAACCATAGGGGGATAAAGAAATAGGGTGAAGAGGGAAGAATACCTCTAGGTTATGCATTTTGTTGTTTAGTTGGGTCAGTGATCATGGCTATAGTGATTATATAATAATTACAATACCATGCTTATGAATAATCAAAATTTGATTCAAAGTCAATTTTAGCCTGATTTTCCTTTACATTTTTAGCTTTTTAAAATGCAACATATTTTTCTATGAAATCTACTCTGATTAGCACTATTAATATCTCCAAATAAAGAAGATATAAGGTGGGTCTGGTATGTTACTCAATTGAAACTATCATTTAATCCATGTCTATTGGCAAAATGCCATTGAAAAAGGGGCAATCAATAAATAAGATACTTCTACAATGTTTTGTTAGATTGCTACACAGTCTGAAATTTCAAAAAACAAGCACGGATGTTGCTGGCTAAAAACCAAGGGACCAATTTAGCCTAAACTTACATTGTAATTAAAATGGGGGTAGAATTTTAAAAACTTTTTTTCTAGATATGAGTGATGGTTTAAATTTTCAGTCCTCTAGCTCTATTATGATGGCCTGTATGCATGATACATACATGATGAACACTCTTTTGTAGAGAAAGGTGAATTTATTTGAATATTTAGACCCAGGAAATGTAGGTTAAAGACGTTAATCATTTTCTACATCTGTCAAAAACATAATAGTACAGTTTTATGTGTAGGAAAAAAGGCTCCCGCCGGACTTGAATGTTAAAAGCAATTTTGTTTCCTTGTTAGAGGCTCTAAGGTATGCTTAATCAGAAAAAGGTTTTCTCCAATTTTCCTAGCAAATGGAAAGGTATAATCATAAAAATCCAGGATGAATAATGAACGAGTAATAGGTATTTTGAAGGTTTGGCGGCCATTTGGGACGCCATCTTGAAAATTATATCTTTCTATTTGCTTGAGAAATTGAAGAAAAACTTTTTTTGATTAAGCATGCCTTAAAGCCTCTAAAAATGATAAAAGTAGCACTTTTAACATCCAAATCCAGCAGAATTACACATGCAGCTGTACAATAAGAACTAAGTCTTTCTCATGCATAAAGATAACTTTAAAAAAAAAATTTTTTCCTTTTTTATCGAACACATTGTACTGAACCATCATTTTAATTTCCTGGTTATATTATGGGAATTGGGAGAAAAAAGATTTTTTAATATTATTCGTTCAAATTGTTTTTTGAATATATTTTATATTCTATATTACAAAACTCCAAGTAAATAATAACCTGAAATAGTATGCAAAATATACACACACATACATAATGTATATATATGTGCATATGCATATTATGCACACACATACATGTATGAATATGCATATAATACACACACATGAAAAACACTTCATACACAATGTATATTTGTGTGCTTATGTATAATATACATACACATTTGTGTAAACACTACATACATAAACATTGTATACCACTATATACGCATATGTTCTTTATACACACTTACCTACAAACATACCATGTATATATGTGAATATGGATATAAAACATTACATACACAATGTATATATATGTACATATGTATATTGAATACACACCTGTGCAAACACTACATACACACACACACAAACATTGTATACCTATATGTGTGCATATGTATATTTTACATACAGGTACGTGCAAATACTACATGCATATCTGACCAATGAAAGCAATTACAAATCCTCATCTTCTGTTCAGGTAGCAATCTATTATTACAGGTATACCTCAATTAGTATGGTTAACTTGTCCAAAAAATTTATCCATACTCTTCAAAACCTATTCGTTTGGGGTCTTATTATAATTTAATCTGCTTTTTTTCTAGTGAATACTTATCGTCCATTATTCTGTGCAGTAATACCTTAACAGTATTACATCAAAACTAACACTAATCAAAACAACACTTTTCAAGTCATTGCAGTACATATACATTATACATAGATTTATTTAGATCTATCATTAATAACCTTTGACCAAAGCTGTCATCAAAACTGTCAGCATAGGTATCTTTGGTTTTCAAGTTGGTTCAGTTGGCTGGGTATGTAGGTAACGTACATTTAGGCAGCACCAATGGAGCTGGGATGCTGACCATTTAAACATTTACTTCTCATTATGTCTACAAAATACTATTTCGGTTGTATTAGATCTGTTCTCTTGTTGAAACTCATTTTGTTTTTTTCGAAAATACATCCCCCAATTTGATGGTATTGGGGGGGGGGTATCAATTTGCATCCAGCAGCATTCTCGGCCATACTTGTTTTTGCAAATTCAGACTTTTTTTTAGTGATCACTGCATGATAAGATGCAAATGTAGTAACATGATCTCTTCTCTTTTTAATTCTTTGATTAATCACCTCTAACATTGTCAACTGCCAAAAGAGGGTCATGTGACGTTTTCTATTGAGTGACTATCCAGACTTGTTATTCTAATAACCGCAGCACAATAGCTAAACCCGAGCTGAACCTATCAGAAGATCCATTTTCATAAATGACAGATTGTTAATTGTGCAAATCAATTTCCCAGGTGAAATGATGCCTTTGAGAAATAATTGATCATTAAAAACCATCAAGTAATTATCTGCAGCAAATGCTTTATCTTGCGCAAATAAGAAAAAAAAAATCCTAATATGCAAGTAAATAATTACTTAGGAGACTATTTAATTCTAATATAAATAGAACAGTTCTGGTTAGTCACTCAGTAGAAACTGCCATGCTGCCAATGTCCTCTGGCAGCATTCTGTGTTGGGGTTGATCAATTATTAAAGAATTGGGGAAAAAAAAGGTTGATCTGTGGGTAGGTTACTTCTCACAACTTTTGTCGTGATCAGTGATCATCAGGAGGGTCTGAATTTTCAAAAAAAAGCATCATTAAGCATAAACTTACATTGTAAATTGAACCTTCCCCCAGCCCTGTAGCTTTACTGGTGCAGCTTGATTGTGAGATACATGTATACATACATAGCCAGCCAGAACAAATTAAAAACTGAAGAAACTTAAAAGGACAGTTTTGGTTGATGGTTTCTAATTTACAGTAAATCTGCACTGATCCACCTCTCTGTAATTCGGTTCCTTCACTAACTCGGCTCTGATTTCAATTTTCCTAAGCAACTATAATTTCTAATTTCCCCGTGAACTGCCTCAACCATGCTGCTTATTGTTTAGGTTGTACTAGATGTGTTTACTTATTAAAGCTCCCTTGTAAACACAGGCAAGTGATTCCTGCTTGCTGTCCTGCATTTATTAAAATCATTTGATCTCATTTAATCCCACTTCTAGCTCCAGTGAATGAAATAAGTACAGTCATACCTCTCTCAACGAGGATGATCTGTTCCTCAAAACATCTCATTAAATAAAATTTGCGGGGATAATGGGATTTCACTGATTTGTTCAAAATAAAAATATTGGACTCCTCGAACACCAACAATAACCACAGAAATAATTCATAATGTAATAACCATTCCTTAGATAATATAAAAATGCAAATAAACACGTAAATATCATAATGAATAAATAAATGAATTTTATAATGAGATGTTAAATGTCTGTCAATCCGTCTGTTAGGAAATGAGCGTCTAGATACTAGGTATAAATTTAGATGAATATAAATGAAATCTAGATAATTCTGAATAATTTTATAAAATTTCATAGTTTTTTTATTCACACCAACTGGAAATATTATGCCATGAGATTTTCTTTTTGGTGATTGGGAACCTTTGCCAAGTGAAATTTTCTTATAAGAGTCCTTTGCTATGAGAATTACCACTGTACATCCCATGCTGTGAAGCAAAAATACAGTACGTTATAGATTAAAGCTGAGCTCTTTATGTGCCTGTACTGTGCTCTTCTTCATTAAAATTTCCATTTTAGGTTTCTTTTCCCTCATTATCTAACTTGGGTAATTGTTGGTCCTAAAATATGATAACATAATGATTGCCAAAAGTTATCCACCTTGATAGATAAAAATGGCCAAATTTTCTATTTCTAGTAAATTTCATGACAAAAAATTCATGCGTTGTTCCTGCTATAAGACACCATTCTTTGGATTTAAGAAATCATTCTTGAAATACTAACTTTAACTCCAACTCTTCATATGAATTTTGGTGCATGCATAATATTCTTAGCAATAAAATTGACTGGAAATGAAGAATCTAATTATTCTTAGCCATGAAGGGGGATGATTTTTTGCAATCTTCATGCTAACATATTTCAGGAAATAATTGAGGATCACCCCAAATTGTACTGATTTACATGATAAATTTAAAGGTATGATGGGGCTATTGTTTATAGATGATGATTCTGTGATTCAGCATCTTCACCAATCTGGTACTACACTATATAAATAACTAATAAGAACTGATAGAAATTTGCATTTATATGTACAGTAGATCCTCACAAATCCAGCTATCTGTAACCAGGTTCCCGCACCAATTCAGCACTGATATCAAATTCCCCTTCCCCAGGGTATTGCACCAAACTATTGCATGAGATGAACAGAAGTTCAAAACTAGATAAGGTGCTTAGTGGGTGGTTTAAGCTTTTTGTAAGTGAAGATGTTGAACTGCCTGGAGATCTGGAGGAAGAAAAAGCAAGAGCATTTCATGAAGAAATAGGACTAGATTATGAGTGTGATTTGAGTGAAGACTGGTTTCATCAGTTCAAGCAGTGCGTCTGTACAGTATATTACTTGATTAAAATTCTGATTGCTTTTCATTTCTGGTTTTTGTTTCCTCATTATCTAACAAGCAATAATTTCCCTGATATTTTAAAGGTATCATCAGGTGGTTAGATATTGTTTAGGGATAATCCTTCTATGATTCAGCATTTTCACTAATCTAGCATTCCTAGCAATCCCAAAAGTGTCAGATAATTGGAGATACATAAACATGAGAGTTTTGTAATGTCCATGAATCAATTTGAAGAAGGCATTGACCAGGAAGGCCAAAATATCATCAATAAAAAATCAAATAATGTAGTATGTTTGCCTAAAAGAAAAACAAATATATATACTTATAAACTTACGAAATTATCTGCTTTATTTATCTATGATTACGCATCAATGGTTCTGGCAAACAATCATTACTTGCAACTGTGACCATATATCAACAAAACCAACTGTTGATTATTTGTTGATAAATTTGTTATACAAATCCTTCCAAGAGTTTATTGGACTATTGAATTGATTAGTGAAGTACCAGAATATCAATCCAGTCTTATATCTGGTGCCAGATTTACAAAACATTTGTTTTCTGTAAATCCGGTTCTAGATATCCAACCTGATTGATAGCAAATCACTATTAATCCCATTCTCTTTGTAATTTTTGTTGTTACGACATTCCAGCAGATCCATTCTATGGCCTTCTTCAGGTGAGCCAAACAATCTTTTCATATCATCACTCTTATATCGTGCAAATATACAGATTGGGCTGACTCATTTTCACTTCCTATGTTTCCCTGATGAATGTGCTTTCCCTTCTCATTGGTGGCCTCAAGGAAATGGATAGCACAATGCGGGGCATAACTGTAAAATCTAAATAGCATTGAAAGAGTTAAATATAATAACAGGTCTTCTTAGTTACTCAATAGAAACAGTCATGTGAGCAACATCTTTTGGCAGCATGCTGTGTTGGGATGATCAATCAAAAAATTAGAAAATGGGGTTTTAAATGAATAAGTTACCAAAGGGTACAATTTAGCATAAACTTACATTACAAAAAGAACCCCTCCCACTAAAAAAATTATTTAGGAGGGAATTTTGAAAAAAAATAAAAAAGCATTTTTTCTAGACATGATAAGGAGTAAATATTGAAAATTTCAGCCCTCTAGCTCCATTAATGCAGCCTGTACACGTGATACTACATACTTTGCCAGACCAACTTGAAAGCTGAAGAAACCTATTTTTGAAGTTTTGGCTGACATTTTTTAATATATATCAATGTATAAAAGTATGTTTGTCTCTGTACATTAAAGAATCATATCAACAATGAAGCTATAGGAAAAAAAAGCTTGTTCTCGATTTGGTCATCAGGAAATATTCGACAAAACTCAAGTGTGTGAAACAAACTATCAGTCAGGCTACTTATGCATTTCATTGATCAGGGGTCATCAAAATGACTCCTGGGAAGTCGATAGAGCTATCCAAGGGGTCGATAAATGCCAGGGGGGTCAAAAAGAGGTTGACAATTGCAGGGGATTGGGGTCTACTGAACTTTTTAGGGTCAAAAAATGACATTTGTGTATAAAACAAAAATACAAAAATAGAACTTGCAAATGAATATTTCTGACTAATTTATAATTAGTTGTTTTTATTGTCTATTGATATGATAATTATGATAAGTCAGTATATCACATTTATCACATCAGTTGATATATGATTTTATACAAAAGATTTGATATGTTTTTGGAAGATTTGGTATGTCTTAGGATGTGGTATTGGTACATTTGATAATTATTTTCCCGGCTGCCCTACCTGCGGGTAGATAAAGAATCCAGGATTTCATGAAGGGGTTGACGATCTAAAACAGGAGTAGGTAACCTATGGCTCGCAGACCAGATCCGACCCGCAAGGAGATTTTGACTGGCCAGTGAGCAAATATTGGGTTACCATGCTCATTTTTTATGTCTCAAAGAATCTTTGTGTCTTTTTGATAATTTAAAAAAATATTTTGATCGAAGAGAAGCAAATTGTTTTTTTTATTACTAATTAGCATCCTTGATTAAGCACAAATGATGTTTGAGAATCCGCTGATTTGATGCAAAATAAAACTAGATTTACTTTAAATGGATAATTCCTATAGTTTTTTTATGGTATTTATCAGGCCCATCATTCAGTTATCGATATGCAATCAAGCCCACAGACGCAAAAAGGTTGCTGACCCCTGGTCCACAAAGTTTCACTAGCCCTGTCATAGATAATCAAAGATACATAAACAAATATCAAAGGTTTTCTTTTCTGTAAATAACACCTACCAGCTAAAGCCAACAAAGCTGTTATTGTATTGATCGTAATCAAAAAAGTATAAAAATCAAGGGGATCGAGAACTCTTCCTGATGGTGACCAATGAATATCAAGGAATTTACTTACAAAGCAACGATTAACTAATTGACCTCAAACACTATCCACGGAGAGGTTATTCCACACTGGATGCTTTATAAAACAGGCCTGGTCAGTCACTCAGTAGAAAACGTCATGAGACCAATGTCTTTTGGCAGCATACCATGTTGGTGGTAATCAATTAAAAAATTGGGAAAAAATAGGTGATTGATGTATAAGTTACTTCTCTCGCCTTTGGTTGGGCAGTGATCATAATGAAGTCTGGATTTTAAAAAAAAACAAGTGTGAATGATGTGGGGTACAAACTAAGGAACCAGTTTAGCATTTGGATTAGACAATAATATCAGCAGATGACAGTGTCTAATCCAAATTTTATTTTTATTTCACTAATTCTCTTATTTCTTTTAATTTGTTTGAGGTTTCTAACATCGAATGAGTGAGGGCGTGAAACTTTACAATCCCTTCATTGTATCAAAAAAAGGTTTTGTGCATGTGTAGCATATAGCACACCCAGGATACAAAGCACTATCTGCTACTCGAACAGACTATGGACATGTACCATTTTAAGTATTAGTACTGTTAGTAATTTGATTTAATTCAATGAAACATTTTTATTGAGACAGATGAGGTTGGTTCTTGTCAACATGTAACTCAATTGTAGGCACATTTTCTGAGAAGCACATCCGTGTATCATTCTCAATAGACAGTCTTACATAAAACTTGTTTCATACTCAAAAAACCACGTCCAGATCAAGGAAGGGTGTCAAATGAATGCAGATATAAGTGTGAACGAGAGATGGTTACAGGATGATCTTTTTGATTTACACAGTATTGCCAACTGTATATCAGGTTTACAAGACAAGAGTATCTAGAAATGAGGTGGGATTCCTTCAATATCCTGTGTTTTCACAGACCTTGCATATCCCTGTAATTAATTATCGCTGCCCACAACAGACTGGTTTAATCACTGTTGCTGGGTTTAGGTTATTCAAGGGTTCTGACGTCTATATCCAAGTATCCAGAATTCACCCAACCCTTACAGCTCATAGTAAAAACTTGAAACTTGACACACTCATTCACTGCAATTAGTAAATATCATTATAGGTTTTTATTTGGGGTTCAATTTACAATGAAAATCTATGCCAAACAGGTCCCCTAGTTTGTGTCCAGCAACATTCACGTTTGTTTTTTTTTATATGTAGATTTTAGTGATCACAGCCTGAAAAAAGGCAAGGAAAGGCGATGAATAAGTTACTTCTCTAAGCTTTTTCAAAAAACTGGCGGGCACAAGTTAGTAACCAATATAGCATAGATTTACATTGTATGTTGAAACCCTCCCACTAAAAACCTATTTTGGAGGGGAATCCCTTTTTCCAAATGATCACATGATCGAGTGACTAATCAGACTTATTTTGTTTTCTGAAAATCATAAATTGATGATTCAGAAGAAACTGGCAACTGAATTTTACTGTTTATTTATAGCTCATCACACTAGACAGCCAACCACTTTAGTACAGTTTGATTGATCTTTAATAGGTCAGTGTCAGCTGGATCAGGTGAGAGTGGGCAGTTTTGCCGAACGATACTTGAACGTCAATATAGATACTGTCAACCAAAACTGTCAACAACAACATAGGTTTCTCAAGCTGGTCTGGCTGGCTGGCTATGTATGTATCACATGTACCAGCAGCACCAACTGAGCTAAAGGGCTGAAAATCCTAACATTTACTCTTTATTACAACCAGAAAGAAATTTTTTCTTTGAAAATTCCCCTGTACAATAAGGCTTCGTATCGGGGCCATTTACCATGTCAGTTTATGCTAAATTGGTCCATTAGTTTCAGTCCGAAACACTCAATTTTGGGGAAATTCAAAAGTTTTCATTGATCACTGCCAGACAAGAGGCAAAAGAAGTAATTTATTCATTGTTCATCCCTTTGTCAAAATTCTAATTAATCACTCATATAATATAGCATGCTGCCAAAAGATGTTGGTCACATGATGGTTTCTATTGAGTGACAAACCAGAACTATCACGTGACTTGTATATTGTTGCTACTTTTTAGACTATTTCTTAAGTACAAAGGTTCTTTTCTACCTTCTAAGGAATGAGGCAACCTTGACTTGGTGTAATAGAAGATCAGACACCGTTTTCTGACATTGGTTTGTGGTTCCAGTCAAAATTTCTCTTCAGTTTCACTCCTTATACTATTGAACAATACAGGTAATTTTTTTCTGTCCTTTAGAAACTGTCCTTATGCAGGATATCCATAGAGTCCTGCGTCCATTTTGAAATTTAGTGACTCAAATCATAAAAATGATAGAACTATTAAGTATTTGAAGGTTGAACACTTAAAATTTTTATCCTGGATGCAGTACTTGTTTAATACACTTCAACATGACTGCCATGATTGTTTATACTTTTTTCAAGCATATCCTATAAAAGAGCCTTACATAAAATCTGATGAATAGTTTATGATCAATGAGAGATATCTTACTGTCACTTAAGGCAGACATGCCAACATATGTTGGAATCATCTTGAGTTTTAATTATTTATACATTTACAGAACGAAGCTGTAGCGGAGACTATTTATGACTAGAAGTATGTTCTCTAACAATACTGACCAAAGAAATCACGATTATTATGAGAAATGATGAGATTTCTGACCAATGGAGAATCTCTGGAGCTCCACACAGAATGGAAACATTCTCATTATCATTTGCCAGGATGTTGTGAATCATGATGTCAAGCGTTTGTCCGATAGTCTTGCAACATGGCCAGCCCATTGCCATTTCAGTATTCTAACAGATTCTATGATGCTTCGGACTCATTTTCTTTCCCTAATATATTGTACCGTCTTGTGATCTCTCCATGTGATGTTGAATATGATTCTTTCATGTACACGTTGCATGGTACTCAGTTTGAGAGTCAGTCTCTTGTTTTGGTTCTATACGTAAGTATCGGGAGGATACATTGGTTATATACTGTTCTTTTCAGGACTAATGAGATTCTTTTATACTTGAAGGTTGAACTTGCTCTACCAAAAACTACCTATAGTGATTCTTCATTTGATTCCTTCTTCTTCTGAGGATTTCATAGAGATTCATTGTCCTAGGTAGATGTATTGGTCTACTTTTTCAAACTCTGCATTTCCAATTTTGATCGTTAAATGCCAGGTCTTGTTAAAGATGTATCATCAGGCAACAGGGGCCATATAAATGAGATGGGGGAAGAAATCTATCCACAAACAGTGAAAAAGACAAGTTGAAAGAACAAAGCATAGACTTTTAACAAATGAAGACATAAATAATAAAAACAATAGATGAGCTTTGTCTGATTATCTTCTCTTATTTACAGACAATATATATATATATATATATATATATATATATATATATATATATATATATATACATATATATATATATATATATACAGCTCGGCTTACAGCATATACCAAAAAAAGAATTATGTGACAACCTTTTAACATGATATACAACCTTTATGGACAGAGCAATATTATTCATTGTAATTAAATTTTTTCATCTGCATATCATATTTGCAGGATATCAAGATAGATGTTTTTCATTTATGCTAATAAAAACAATAGAGAAACTTCATCTAATCTATTTTTCTTATTTACAGACAAATATATATATAAAGCTCAGCTTTATAGGCTGAGCCCATATTTCATATTATACATACATGAAATTATCATTCAAAAACTTTAGGAATTGAATTTTCAAGTAACACATACCAGAAATTGTATAATTTGAGTTATTCAATTTTAAAACAGGTACAAAACTTTATGGACACAACATAGAAATTGCAAGACTGGGATCTTCTTAATTTCTTAGAATATGAACAGGAATTCTTTTTCCATAATCAGGTTCTGTAAAAGATAGGTTGAATATCCATACCTCACATAAATAAATCAGCATAGCCAGCACATGTACCAGAACTAATTATCTAAAGTTATTTAGAAAAAATACTGGCATGAGATTTTGGCATTGTTGGTCCAAAATGACCACAGAGATCCAAAAAAACACTTTTTTGAAAATACAAAAAACGTTTTTTGATGGTGCCTAGTGGTGTACTTGTGCAAATCTTTGAAGTTTTAGACCCAAAAATGTGACCAGGAGCAACTAGAGATACATATAGACAAATGAACACACACAAGCAAAAAGAGAAGAATCTGTAGCTGGTTAGTCAAGTGGGCCATTTATGGGACCATATTGATTTGATTTTGAGGAGCTTTTTCAGAGCATGTTAGCTTCATACATTGAAGAAATAGAAAAAAAAAATAGCATTCCAAGGGAAATGATGAATCACCATCACACGTATATGTTTCTGTTTACCTCATAAATTAAGCAGTGGTGATAGTAAGATAAAGTTACCTTCATGAAAATGTTACTAGTATCATTTGAACCATGGATTTATGATTTTTTTTTTAATCGAAAAATTAAAAAAAAGTCTGGTTAGTTAATCAATAGTCAATACCTTCAGGCAGCATGTTGTGTTGGGGGTGATCAATAAAAAAAATTGGAAAAATGGGTAATTTATGAAAAAGTTATTTCTCTAGCCTTTTTTTGAGCTGTGATCACCAAGACTTCCAAATTCAAAAAAAACAAGTATGTACGCTTGTGGATGTAAACTATGTTACCTATTTAGCATGAACTTACATAAAACCTATTGCAAGGGGTGGGGTTGAAAAAAATAAAAGATAAAACATTTTCCTTACTTATTGATGAGGGTGTGTGCAAAACTATTTACTTTGAATGGTTAGGGCTAGTCAAAGTCCAGATACACAGATAGATACTAATCTCAGAAAACATGAAAAACCTAAACCAAGCAACAGTATTTAAACTGTTCTGTTGTAAATAGTAGAGATTAAAAAAGGAACATGAAGTTATGTGCTTTAATAAAAAAAATGAGAGACATTTTGTGAATGTCATAATCTTGCCCTACAGAACGTGAAAGTCCACTTTCTTTCTTCAAGATGATTTCCAAATATTTCTCCTCCAAAATGGCTTTATATAAGAATAAACTAATCCGATTATAAAGAGTCTATTCTAATTCTGAGCCTCAGGGACAGAAATAGATTAGGGATTAAACAGTAAATGTCTTTGTCAAAAATAAAGCCAAATTTCATTTGTGTATCGTAAAAGTTGGAGAAAATTTTCTTTGGAAAAAAACTGCAGATGATTTTGTAAATAGATTTGAATAGAATACAACCAAATCGTATTGGAGACACCGGTTCTCATAAGATCACCAGAGTTAAGAAATGTTGAGCCTGGTCAGTACCTAGATTGGTGACTATCTCGGAATACCAGGTGCTGTAAGCAGCTGGGGATCATGTTGAGGATCTCCTATGACAATCCTGTGAGACTTCCAAGGAGGCGACTGATTTCTACACAATGATCAGTAATGCAAACCAAAGGCCCCTCTCCCCACTGCATCCCTGAACCATCTGACAACTCAGAAATGAATGAACTGATGAAATACAATTCTCCAAAATATTTCCTCAAATTTGGCCTTGTACTGTAGGGGAGACCTGGGCGCAGTGAGATAATTCAATTTTCTCAAAAATTAAGGCAGGAAAATTCTGCCTTATTGACACAATATGGCATCACTTTCAAGCTAACAGTTTTTGAGAAGCTGGGGTTGTCTCATTGTGGTCTGGTCTCCCATACTAAGCTAATTTCAGTAAATATCTACATAAATAATGTAAGAGTATTGACAAAAGATGAAAACACCATATTAACTCATTCAAGTCTGAGTAATTTAAGAGTTAAAAAGCAGTGGTGACAATTGACGGATTTGAGTTTCCTCATTTACAAAGAAACCCAAGAAGGTCATATATCATTTTGAAGGTTATAAGATATGGATTTCATTTATGGTAAATATATTGGTCATGTGATCTTATGTATTCAAAATAGCTGTGAAATTTAAGCTCACCTACGTGCAATCCTGGCCTGAATGAGTTAATTCTAAAAACTTTTCTTATCAAAATCAAAAGCATGGTGAAGATTACTATTATTTGTATCAATGAAGGAACTATGCATAGCATGTGACCCCAGGATATTTTTGTGGATGAAATCATCATCTTTACCAAGTTCAGGGTATATACTGGCTCTGAAAATTTTCTTAACTTGGGAAGTGCCTGTTCAAAAAGTGTGTGTTTAGAAAGGGCCTGACCTTATGGTGTGTGAAGCCACCTGATATAATTGTCATGGGAGAGAATTTCCCATTGATCATACAAAACTATGGCTTCAAAGTATTTTGGATGCTTCTCTTCAGTGTTGTCAATTTAGATATCTTATGTCTAAATTTAGATAAAAGAGCAAAATTCAAAGATGATAATTCATAAAGCTGAAGAAAGATCTATAATCTTTGATTGAATCATCGCATCCCACAGCCAAATGGGCTACGGATTCTTGTCTCTTTGCTTGTCTATGTGAATGTGTTCAAGGGCTTCTGGTCACATTTTTTGGGTTACCATCTTGAAAATAGTGCTTTCTTGGATCTCTATGGTCAGTCTTGACCACCAATGCCCAAATCCTGCGCTCGTATTTTTCTGCAGATAATTTTTAGATGAAAGATTCATTTTTTAGATAATTAGTTCTGGTACATATGTAGGCTAAGGTGATTCATTTATGCAAGGTACGAATATTCATTATTTATTTTTTCCAGATTTCGCAAGAATCGCTAAACCATGGAACCTCGAAGTCGACACTGTACTGCCTTGTGTGCTGACTAATGAATCAGGTAATGTCAACTTTGAACAATGGCCAGTTGTTGGGTAATTGTTGTTAGATAATAGTGTGTTGAGCAAACTGAAAAATTATCGTTCAAACCTTTCACGTATAATGGAGTAGGGATCGCATTATACTTGAGTATAGTTACCATGTTTTATGGCATGTAAGACGTACTTCTTTTCCAAGTTCCGTCTCGGGAGGCGAGAGCCTTATCAATTGTTTACTAACGTTATTATGCTATGCAAATAATGTTAACAGCTGAAGCCACTCTGGGGATTAATATACGTTCAAATAGATGAGAGCATTAGAATAACTCAAAGGTGTTGAGGGCTATGAAGAAGTGGGTTCATTTGTTTTTTTGAGAATAAGCCAATAAAAATTGAGGTGCGTTTTGTATGGTTGTGCATCTTATATGCCGGAAAAATATGCAATGCTCTTGACACGCAAAAATAGGAGGTTGCACTAAATCAGATTGATATGAAAAAATATGGTAAATGGTAAATCTGCCGAATAATGTTAGATAAGTACCGACTTGTGACTTTTTGCTCTAGGCATTTAGATTTTTCATGTTCCTGAAGGCTATGAAACTGAAATATCTTACATTTCTAATAATTTCTCAAATGTTTCAATATTGGAATTCAGAGTTAGGAAAAGAAAGGCAGTGATTCCAATGGACTGGTACATTCTGGTTGAAGAGATAAAAAGGAGAGAAAAATCTAATATGTATAAAAAAAATGATACTTGTAGAACTCCTTGAAAACAATAGTCCGAGCAAACAAGTGGAATAACAGGTCTGCTTAGTCCCTCAAAAGAAACTGCCGCCCGATCAATTTGGCAGCAGGGGTTGATCAATTGAAAAATTGGAAAAAGGGGTGATCAATGAAGAAGTTACTTCTCTCACCTTTTCTTTGGGCAGGAATTACTAAGCAAGTCTGAATTAAAAAAAACAAACAAGTGGGCTCAAGCAAAAGGATTAATTTAATATAAACTTACATTGTAAATTGAACCCTTCAAATGTTCAGCCCTTTAGCTCTATTTGTGCGGCCTGGATGCATAATACATACATAGCCAACCAACCAGCCAGCCAGCCAAACCAACTTGAAAACTGAAGATACCCGTGTTGACTGTTTACAATTTTGGTTGGCGTTTTCTAAAAAATGGAATAATGAAAACAGGGCCTCTAAGACGGATTGTGTTTGTGGAGTGTGGGCGTGTATGGGTGGGGCTGGAAAATCAGCTTTGCACCATCTTATAGAATTCCTTTTGGAGGCCCTGAATGAATTTCATCTCAGAACTCAGATAAGAAATGTTATTGCTTATAGTTGGTATTTTTCCTGGAAGCCAAATAAATCAAATAAGTAGAGCTGTCACCTTGGGGGAGAGAAAGAGAGCGAAGACTGCTTCTAGCAGTTTCAATAATAAGATAAGAAATGAGATAAGTAAAAATTAGAGTAAAAATACCAGACATGAAAAAGTAAAAAGCAAAGAATCTTAAAATACAGAACTTTCCAAAACTTTCTCTCTTTTTATAATAATAAAAATTTATCTTCACTTGTCAATTCATGTAAAAAATTGAATTTCAATACCAAGGGAAATAACTTCTGATTTTTATTATTACCAATTCAATTCACAAAATAGTTCTATAATTTTTGTGCTATTTATGGAAGAGTTCCACAGTCGGTTACCAATGGTTCATAAATTTAAGATTTGAGTGGTAGATGCAATTTTTCTCCCTCAAAATTTTGTTTTACCGCAAGAGAACATTTCTATGCCTTTGATATTTCACTGGGATTAGTTTTGAATTATATTTCCAAAGAGTTCTATGAATCAGGAGGTTGAAAAGGTATTTTTTGGTCCAGCCAGAAACTTACATCCATAATATTATAGTGCAGAAGCCTAAAAGGGAATTAAAGATAGACCATTATTTTATTTTTATTGAAATCTAGAAACTAGCCAAACTCTGGTTCTAAACATTGGAAACAAATAATTTGTGTATCAGAATCTTCTCCAATCATTCTTATAATGAATAGCACAAAGATTTCTTACAACAAGATTGATATTCATGAAGGTTTTGGGCATTTTCTTCCTAGTCAATGAAACAGTAGTAGCAGTGAGTAGTAAAATAAGAGAAATAGACAAATATCCCCAACCCTTTCTTCTCTCAGAGTATCAACCGCCAGTCTACCCTGAATGAGATCAGTTTTTTTTTTCTTGAAGCTGAATGGAGTTGCAGTACATGGAAAAGACAACAAATTTCAAAAAATTAAAACAAAAAATGAATTTAACTTCTTGATTAAAAAAATTCTTTTTTTGCAGATTAAATATTGATAGGCCCTATTCAGGCATTCCCCGGGAACTTGCCAGAAATCTTCAATTTTCAGCTAGTTTTTATAAAATGAATAAAAGACAAAGATCCCACATATGAATGTTTATTAATTTGGTATCACACGACAACTGAATCAGATATGAAACTCACAGCCACAGAAAATAGCTGCTTGGTAATAAAGTTAAGTAACATTATGTTAGATCAATACAGGTTATGGAAGTTAGCTTTTGGAGTAATTGTAATCAGCTAAACATAACTTACGTGAGTTGTGAACACGGTTTTACAGCTATGTGTTTTACAAAAAATCAATCACATGTAAGACTGTCAACTGAGAAAGATCTGGGGGCAGAGAGATACCAAAGGGGCATTTGCCCTCCCCTGGATCTGGCCTTCTCACCAAGTGTCAGTCTGTCTGACAGCTTGCAATGAGTCACAGTTAAGGTTCTCTCGAGTCCCTTATCTGACAACCAACATTCTTACCCTCCACCAACCCCAAATTTATTCAGCCCCCAGAAGTTATTGTTTTGCCCCTCCCTGGAAAAATGGCAGCCCATATATGTGGGTGAGTCTCTCTAAAATTGTGCCTAGATTTGAGTTACCTATTGGAAAGAGCCAAGATCATCCATCTCATTGAAACTGTGCCATTAAATCAACTGAAATTACCCACAAATACTGCAAGCTTATTTTCCTATCTAGGGTATCCATATATTCAGCATTATGTTCTTCACAAGGGGTACATCAATATTGCCAATAGGACAAGTGGGTTTACCAGAAGAAAAAGGAAGAGAACCACTAAATGGAGTGTACGGTGCTTCAAATATGTACAAGCTGCATTGTATGTTTTGGTAAGCTCGGATAGTGTAACATTTAGAACATTAGTCTTACGTGCAGAACATCTTGGATTAAATTCCAAGTATGAGCGAGGAGTATGGAAAACATCAAATTAGGACAAATTTCCAAATTACAAACAGCGGCTAATCGAGTACCCTCTAAGCTATGTGATTGGGGTGGAGGTATCCTTTAAGTGAACTTACATCCTGCCAATGGGGTGGTCATAAAAACTTGTAGGAATTAGGTCCTCGTCTTGACCAGACTTGAGACATGCAAAAATTGCTAAGCTGATGCATGCAACAGAAACCGGCCTCCACATTCCATCAGGAATCGTCTCTTAAGAGATGGGATGCTTTACCCTTTTACTGTATGTTTTGGAACAGTCTTCTTCTATGTTATTTTCAACACATTTTAGCTGATTTAGGATAAAATTTACATTGTAAATTGACCCCCTACCACCACTGAAATCAAATTAGATTGGTAGGGAATTTTGAAAAAAACTAAAAAAAAGTTTTTTTCAAGACATAATAATGTTTTTAAGTTTTAGCATACATGTATGGTGCACTCTCTCTCTCTCTCTCTCTCTCTCTCTCCCTCTCTCCCTCAGTGCATTTGGTATAGACAGTGAAACTAGTGATTTTGTGAAATCTTTACTTTCACAATCAGTATAGTAATGGTTAACAAGCTTTTGATGCTGACCATTACTACTGTAATGAGTTTGATTCTCAGTTGGGCCCCATTAGTGTGGCCTTGTGTCAAATGAAGCTGAATATATTCTGTAAATACTGAAGCAGAATATACATGATATTTATTATGCTTACCTTAGTTTAACACAAGACTACTGTATTTGAGTACCCAGTAAGGATCAATCACATGGCAGTAGCAATAATCAGCATTATAAGCTTGTTAACCGTTGCTACACAGATTGCTAAAAAAAAGAAGATCGTAAATGTTTTTTTTTATGAGAGAGAGATTTCCTATCATTCTGGCTGCTGTGGTTTGCACACTGACAGGGCTGGCCCAAACCTTTACAGGGCTTTAAGTAGAATTTGATTTTGGGGACCCTCTGATATCTAGAGGACCCTAAGCAGCCCTCTCTCTTTGGCCATTTTCTCTATCCTTCCTTTCGTATGGATGCTATGGACCTATTCAAATTTGGTCTGAATGAAAGAGTTTTTTTATACTCATAGAACAGTCTAATTATCAGCTCAGTCAAAAAGTTGAGTAAGTATATTTGTTGGAAAAGGAAGAGTAAGAAACTGAAGATAGGGCCAATGTTAATAGAAAATATATAATAAGTTTTGTACCAAAAATAATAGAGGTCTGATTAGTCACTCAGTAGAAACCATCACTTGACCAACATTTTTTGGCACATTTTATGTTGGGGGCGATCAATTAAAAAATTGAAAAAGGGGGTGATCAATGATTAAGTTACTTCTCTCACCTTTTTTTGGGCAGTGACCTCGAAAAAGTCTGAATTTGAAAAAAAAAACAAACAAGCAGATACAAAATGAGGGACCAATTTAGCAAGAAAGTACATTGCAAGTTGAATCCCCAACTAAAAACTGGTTTAGGATGAAATATTCAGAAGATGGAAAAAAAAAAGGTTTTCGCTGGACATTATAAGGAATGAATATTGAAAATTTCAGCTCTTTGGCCCCATTGGTGTGGCCTGAACACATGATACATACATACATACATACATACATACATACATATATAGCCAGCTAGACCAACTTGGAAACAGATAGAAACCTATGGTGACAGTTTTGGTTGATGGTTTCCACCAGATTTCTCACGATATCTATGTCGTGAGGTAATGAACATGACAAAACAGTCACGTTAACATTAATTTCTTCCTGCAGTTTATGTCTTTCGATTCAGTCTACTGACACATGTATAATGAGTTCCGGAAAAATGAAATATTGCTAATAATGTCAACAAAGGCAGAAATTGTAAGTGCTATGAAAGAATGGTCTGGTTAGTCACTCCATAGAAACCTCCACATGAATAATGAAAATTTGGAAAAAGGGGTGATTAATGGATAAGTTATTTCTCCCACCTTTTGTTGGGTACTGATCACTGAAAATGTCAGAATTTTCAAATAACAAGCATGAATGTTACCGGTCAGAAATTAAGGGATTAATTTAACAAAAACTTGAATTGCAAAATTGAATCCCCAACTAAAAACCTAGGGGGGGGGAATAAAAAACAAAAAAAAAACATCTTTTTCTAGATGTAATCAAAAGTAAATATTTGAAATTCCAGCCCTCTAGCTCTATTGGTGCAGCCTATATGCATGATACATACATTCTTACATAGCCTGTCATCATTACAGTTTTAGTTGAATGTTTCTAATATTAGTACAGTCAAATTGTGTTGGGCTCACTCATTCTCATAAGATCACCAAAGTTAAGTCATGTCAAGCCTGGTGATTACCTAGATGGGAATATCAGTTGTCTTAAGCAAACAGGGAAGAATCCAAGGCCAAGTCAAACTGAAACAAAGACTTAAAAGAAAAATAGTACTCAATGCCTCTCTGATAAAGAGTAAGATTAAGGGTGACTGGTTGTTGAACAAAGTATAGGAGTTGTACCAATCCTTAAAGGATAGTAGTGAACCTCTAACTTCGGTCTACGGGCCAACCAGCCATAGCACCAAGTCGAAACTCACTGAAGTCTTGTGACTGGGGATCTGTTTACCTAACAGCACCTCCATATGAATCAGAAAAGCACAATTAGAAGCAGTTTCTGGATGACCTATCATGAATTACGATCTTAAATCATGAGCCATATCAGGTGTGTGGACAGATTCCCAAACATTAAGGAATGACTATGTGTCACAATTTGTATTTTGAGGCAAATAATAACCAAGAGAGGTCTGGTTAGTCTCTCAAGAGAAACATGACCATCGTCTTTAGGCACCATGTCCCTTGGGGGTGATCAATTGAGATTAGGAAAATGAGGTGATCAGTGAATAAGTTACTTCTCTCACCTTTTGATGAACAGTGATCGCTTAAAAAGTCTGAATTTTCAAAAAACAAGCATGAATGCTCCCGGACAAGTTAAGTCAAAGATTGTGATCAACAATGTCAGAGTTTTTAAAGACTAAAGTATTACAAAAGACAAGTACACCTGCTCCCTGACTTAAGACTGGGTTCCATTCTGTATCTCGAAAGGGTCATATGTATACACTTATTCAATGTTTTAATCTTATACACCCGTACAATAGAGAGTATGGTATTTACCTTATATGTATGTTTTTTGATAAACAAGTGTAATTTTCAGACACTCTTGCACTTATACAGCTCTCATACACACGTATGACCGGGCAAATTTTTATATTTACTTATATTTTGTTCAAGTCAGGAGCGTGATTTTTACATTTATAAAATTTTTTTGTATCCATGAAATTTTGGTAGTTAGAACGGATGTTAGCAAGCCGAGTAGACTGCAAGTCATGGAGTGAGTGTATTAGTCAAGGTTGAATATAAGCTTAGCTTAGTCTGGCACAAGTCTCCAAACGTGGAGCACCTAGTGAGGTTCAAACTCACATTTGAGATGATTTCACCAACTATTTTTTACACTCTGATGAATGAGGTCTGTTTATTTTCCACAGGCAATGGAATGTTCCCCCGAGGGCGCATGCCTGGGCAAAGCGTATGGAGATCCTGGAAGGCCCAGCCATCAGAATACCCCTCTTGGCCTTGCTAATGTAGTTCAGAGGAAAGCTGAGAGTGATATATCTGGCATCAGCTGCCAGAAGGACATCAAATTTGGCACCATTAAAGGGGCTTCACTCCCGGGGTTTTGAAATTTGAGCTGACCTTCTCCTAGACTGATTGACTTCCCTCCAGTGGCCAGAGAGCCCAAACAGCCTTGCTGTTCTACCCATAGCTGGGAGGATTCATGCTTTTGCACAGGGCATTAGTGCGAAGTGAACAGAGTTTGAACTTGGGTCGGCAATTCCATTGTCCAAGTCATTACTTACTACACCAATCATACCTTCATATACTATGATAGAGGAGCCCTAATTGATTTGGGCCATTAATGATTTTCTATGCCAGTGGTTTCCAAACTTAATTTGCCGCAGACCCTTATGTGATTTTCAAAATAATTATAGAACCCATATTTATATTTTATGGACAACCCTCTCAACCCTAATCTTCATGAGACATTAAATGAAACCAAAATAGTTTTAGGGAGAGATTTCATTCATATAAAAAACATATAATGAATGAAATATTGAAATGAAAGGCATTTGCATTCAACTGAGGGCATCACTTATTTTAAAAATGGTGAATATCATTTTTTTAATTAAAGAAACCCTATCTGGCGGTACTCTTTGAATTTTTTCACAGAACCCTGGAGTTCCGCTGAAACCCACTTTGGGGAAACTCCGCTCTGTGCCATTCAGCAATAAAATGAACCATTGACAAAGTTGAATGAACAAACGTAAGTGTCTGACCTTTTTAATGTTGTTGGGTCATTATCCATGGTCTTATATCACAAAAAATAAGAAAACCTTTGGTACAGTTCAGCAGAGGTTGTCTCAATTGAGAAGTACTTTTTCAGCATGAACAACTTCTATAAACAATAAAGCTAAAAATGTTGAAGAAAAGGCAACTGTGAACTTTCCTGCTTCAAAATGGTTGCCACTCCAGCTGTTATGTGGCAGGCACTGATGGCGAATTTCAAGTTGAAGAGACTGGCGGTAATAACGCTAACCCAAAAAACACTAAATCTGCAGCTGGAGCAGCAGCCATTTTCAAACGGGAAAGGTTACAATAGACCCACCAGCCAATCCCTTGAAAAGAACGGCACGGAATAATTTGAGTCGCTGTAGTAGTAGAAAATCCCTGCTCTCATGGGATGAGGAGGAGAAAGCACCAGCGGTCACGTGACCACCTTATCGAAACTTATACTGAAGGCAAGCAGGGTTTTTTTCATGTAGGGATGGAGGGTTAAAGCTCGGAGTATTTTTAATCAATTCTTTGTTTCTTTGAAAGAGAAAAGAAAAAAATGTTCTAGGTACCAACCAACTATAAGCAACCATTATTACTAAATCAATTCAATTCTTAAAGAATAGGAAAGATAGGCAAGAGACCAATACTTAATTTTTAGGCTTTGGGTCATCAAATACTATTTTTAATTTTATTTATGTATTGGCAAAGCTTAACAAAGGTGGTCCTGATTGGAATTCACTTTGACAGTGGTTCAAATCAACTGTTTTCTGAATATATCTGTTACAAAACTATAAATAAATACATCTTTTATTGTTATTGATTTGAATTAAAATGAATTGAATTGTTAATTAAATAGTTTTTCCTGTTTCTTAAACGTCTGGATTTTGTGCAAAAAGTTACGTAATTTAGAAAACATAACAGATATCGCATATTTATGTGACGCTGACTAAATTCCAATCGGGACCACCATCATTAAGTTGTGCCCTTTCGTGAATTTTAAAGCGACTCAACGTAATTAAATTCTACAATTTCTGCACATGATATGAACAACATGGTCAACCATATATCAAATGAAAGATGCTGTCATTTTAAGAGATCGAGATTTAAGATTTTGAGTGATTTATTATCACCAGTGTCTCCAAATTTATTCTCATTTTCACATCTAGAAGTATCTAGATTCTCCAGGCATATATCTAAAAAATAATCTAGGAAATATGGAAATATACAACATAATTAATTACATGTAACGTTATCCGTCAACACTTACTTTATCAGAATAGTACTCTTTTCATAAAATCAAAATATCAATTACTTCATCAAAAATATAATTAACTGTCACAAATTCAATGAATTAAAATCTTTGGATGGGTGCATTTTCTTGTATTTCTGGAACGATCATCAGCTATTTTGAATGGCTGAAAGTGTGGCTACATTCGTCAAGATGTAGATGAAGTTGGGTAGATTTCATATCCAGGTAACAGTGTATGGTTCATTAAGTCGTGCAAAGGCTCCCAAAAGTAAACATATGCAACGTATTGATAAGATATCAACTTTACTATCGATCTAAAGATACTGTTCTCTCTATTTGTATAGAAATATTTATTTTACTTATGGGACGATTAGGTAACAAAACAATGAAGATAAAAACTTCGTTGGAAATACCATCAGTAAGCACAGGAGTGGCCGGGCCATCTGTCACTCACAACCACATATCTATACCTATACGACAACCGTATTTAATTTGGCTGGAAGGATTGAAAAAATGTCCTCGTGGCGTATTTGTTTTAGCTATACTGTTGGCACCTGGAAATGGAATCTAGCTATTTTCATTCTCCGTAAATCTACCCAGTTTCAATGATTCAAAATGGACATACTTCAATACAGCCATTTTTAGCTATTCTAAATGGTAAGCTGGCCATTTTTAGCGATTCTGAAAGGTCAGTCTGCTTATAATTAGCAAATTCTAGCAATTCAATAAGACCATTCTCGATAAATCTAGCTACTTTCGCAATTGACTTTACTTTAAATCTGATCATTTTTAGCTATTAAAAATGAAATAAAATTCTCCCTCATTCGAACCACTTTACCAATTCTCCCCAGATCTGGCCATTTTTAGCTATTCAAAATGGTCGTCCTAGAAATCCAAGAAAATGCGTCAATCCAAAGATTGCCCTCTAACACAGTGTCTCCGTACAAAAACAATCATAAACAACATCCCAGTCGTCAAATCAGTGTCCATAATTCTATTTCATTATTTTTTTTCAATTTTTAAAAAAGGATCTCCTAAATAAATTTATTAAAGCTAATACAATAATCAAATTTCGTATTTTCAAGAAAAATAAAATTCTAAAAATGAATCAAGAACAAGACGAAAATCATGTTTTGTAAACAGAATCAACCTTGACAAGCACTGGGGTTTAGCAGTGTTGCCAAATTTATTTTCAGTTTTATATCTAAAAGTGACGCAAAAACATCTAAAAACATCTAGATACTTCCGATCTGAAATAGGATATTACGAAGTAAATATGAATTGAATTTGACTCTGATCATCAAAATATACTTTGAGGATTTTAAAATTAATAAGATAAAAATTCTACATATTTTATTAAAAATCATTTAAATCGCAATTTCATCTAGATGCAACCAAAGATATCTAAATTTAAAAGAAAAACATCTAAATTGACAACACAGATTATCTGTATTTTACAAGAGGAACATAGCAGACGACAACACCGTGAGAGACCATTCAGAAAAGTAGGGGATCAAATTCAGGACTACTTTTGACTGAAAATGATCCCTGACTTTTGAACAACATCTTCAGCAGAAAAATAAAAACAAAAAAATTGAATTGCAAAGAAGGCACTTTTCTTTTTTTGAAATATGGGGTTATAATGAATTGAACAAGATAAACTAAACATTTACCAGCATGTCGAAGAAGAGAAACACCGACACAGAATAAAAATATCCAAATAAAATCCGTTTTTAAGTAAAGGTTTTCCCCCCACTTAAAGTGAGGAGGCACGAACTTTAGCGGTGTGGTTCCGCAACATTCCCCCGGAAAATAATATTCCAATCGGCGGCACAAATTTACGACCGGGGTCCAGATTGGAATTCATAAAACTGTGTGTTGTCTTTTTAATTGTGGTGTAAGACTGTTTTTGGTACAATGTAAGGAAGCTGGTGCTTGAAGTTTCACACACTCGCACACTCTATACTAAAAACGGCGCACAAATAAGAAAATAGGTAAGAGAATCCATGAGAGAGAAACAAAAGTAAACACATGCACGAATGATATTGTTATTGCTTTGAATTAATTGGATTCTTGAATTTTTTTCACTTGTGCGCCGTTTACAACATCGGGTGTGCGAGTGTATTAAACTTTAAAAAAGGGAAACCTTTCCTACATTGTACCTAAGCTTTTATCGTAATTATTTTTTTGTGCCTTAAATACCTTGTTTTGTTGTGAAGTTTACTTTTAGTGTAATTTGATTATGACAATTAGTAGGAAAATCTATGAAAAAAACCTATTTCATAAATTGACAAACACAAATTAAGATGTTAAATGTTGTAAAAATTGTCAATATATGAAAAAAACAATATTGCTAATTGCTAAGCATTAAAATGGTTTTTCTTTCTTTTGAAAGTATTGTATATTCTCTAGGGTTATTTTTCAGACCTTTTTTTACAATGAATAAGTAAAAATCTCCATTCATTTAGTAGTGACTTTAATTTATTCAAGGTGATCATAATAATAATTAATCAAAAGAAGCAATTCTACCCCTTTGGTAAATATTCCTAAGCTAGATACCCTTGCAAACAAAAAAAATTAGCGCTGATGTCTATTCTCAAGTATAAAGAGGACTGTCTCCAGCTCTTTCACCCTCTTAAACTCTTTCTCACTCTGCCTTCTCACAGAAGTGTTCATAGGTACAGGGAAAGAGCAGAGGCCTTCTTGATCTAATATGTAAATCCTATCACGCTGTACCATTCATGAACTCATAAGAAGACAATTCATTAACTTGCATTCACTCTCGCCTCCAGAAACAACACCATAATATTACTAGGACTTACATACAAAGAGATTTTACAAGATATATATTTTCTTGTTTGTTGAAAAGTGAATAAATAATTCATTTCCTGAAGGTTGTGTATCCATCTTTATTACCCTTTTGTTATTATCATTTCTCATGGTTGGGCTGAATGTAAACCAAATTATTCAATCTGCCTTGTGGTCCAGCTTTTGATATAATATATGACCATTTCCTTCCGCTCTTCATTTGTGACTTATTCTTCACAAATTATACATTATGGTAAGCAACCATGAAGCCATAATTTTTTAGTATCTATCACTCACCTGGTCTTTCTATTTCACTACTCCATCCATCAGCAAAATTCCAATCGGGAACACCATTCCTAAGCTGTGCCTTCAAATCATTACACAAAACAAATCATGCAAAAAAGCCTTCTTCCTGATGTACATGGATTCTTATATTTGCTGATTCAGGTTCAAGTGCATCTCAAAATAAAGGTCTTGTCTTTTTTTGCAGGTCAAGCTTGTACTCATCTTCTTTTAGTCAAAAATGTTGGTTGTGTTAACAAAAAAAAACTGATGAGGGGAAAAAAAAGAAGGAAAGAAAAATCACTCTTTGGTTTTCAGCATGTGGGGAAGGCTGTCCAGATTGTGAAGTTTCACATCCAAACATACTTGGTGCTTAGAAAAGCAAACAATTGAAAAGAAATAAGAGAATTCATGAAGGAAAAAATTAAGCGCATAAATTATGTTATTGCTTTGAACAGATCAAATAGATTGTTTCTATTTGTGCACTGTTTTTGACGTCAATGCGCAAGGATGTGAAACTTCAACGTTTCACCTTTCCTTCATTGTACCTGTTTTTTCTCCATGTATTATTATTACAGAAAATGGGAGAAAAGAAAAATGAATGAATAAATCTATAGAAATATGTGATGATTGAAGATGAAATTCCCCAAATTGGAATGAATCAAATAAAATTTTGAAAAGTAATTAATTGCGGACATTGAGAGGATCCCAATGGATTATAAAAAAACCCACTTGCAATACAAACATTATTTCATGCATTGAATAAAACATGTTGAATTAAGATGTCGCAAAATGATTTTTATTTAATTTCAATTATTAATCACTATTACCCACAACACTGTTTTAGATATTGGGTTCAGGTTATTCATGTATTCTGACATATATATATATATATATATATGTGTGTATACATATATATGGATCTGGAATTTTTCCAGCCCTAACAGTTCACAGTCAAAACTTTTTGCAAACATACTCCCCTTGATAAGTAGGGAAAATCTTTCTTGCTTGTTTTGAGTCCCCCTCCAAAATGTGGTTTTAGTGGGGAGTTCAATTTTCAATGTAAGTTTCTGTTAAATTGGTCCCTTAGTTTGTGCCCACCCTTGTCTTTTGAAAATTTGGATATTTTAGTGCCCAACAAAAGGCAAAAGAAGTAACTTATTCATTGATCAACCCTCTTTACATCTTTTTATTCGATCTACCCAACACAAAAGCTATTGGTCACCAGGAGGTTGAGAAAGAAAACATCTTTTCACATATGTCCCATCTGATATGCATGTAACTGTTATAGTTATTACTGTAAATAATCACCACTACCCACAACAAAGCTGTTTAAACATTTTTTCTGGGTCCAAGTTATTCATGTTTTCTGATGATTATATATATGTATTTATCTGTGTAACTGGACTTTGCCCAGCTCTAAGCATTCCCTGTAGAAACTCTGGGTAGAGAAATTATTTTTTTTTAATGTTCTGGATAATTCCCCCTCCCTATTTCAGGGGAGGGTTCAACTAACAATATAAGTTTATGCTAAATTTACATGATAAAAATTATCATACATGGGCAGCAGTGATTCATAAATTCCCTTAGAATGCTAGTTTATATCAATTATTAGTTAAATTATTGTGACTCATTATATTAATTTTGACAACCATTTACCTTCATCTTAATTTCATGATCAAAAATTTGGTGCTGTCTGTAAGCATGATACATACATATATGATTAGCCAGCCAGACCAACTTAAAAACTGAAGAAACCTATTTTGACAGTTTTGATTGACAGTTTTTAAAAATCCTTTTTTTTCGATCAGCAGCTCCAACCCCTTTAATAGTATATATTTCATTTGTGCCCTGCCATGAAGTCGGTAAAAAACGATACATTTCAATTTTAATGATGATTTCTTTTTAATTCTAATTATCAAAATAAGTTAATACGATTCCTTAGATCAGAACAGAAAACATCTCAACTTCAAACAGCTATATTGTGAAACCATTTTTGCAGACATTTGATTTTATGTGAAGGAGGTGACGATTTGTGTTCTTCATACTTTGTCCTCTCCCTATCCTTTGCCTTTCACACTCCCCCACCATTCTTTTGTCTCCCCACCCTCTGAGTCTTCTAGTGATCCCAAGGGGGTAGTAGTGTCCACTTAGAGAATCACAGGTCCAAACAATAATTAATCACTTCACCACACCTTCAACTTATCATACCTTGAAAATACTTTAAAACATCATGTAAAAAAATACCATTTAGATATTAAGGAAACGGAAAAATTTAATCTAGTCCTAATTCTTCATGAAAAGCTCTTGCTGAATCCCTTGGGTCAATAGAGTTGCCTACCAATCATTTGGTCATGATTTTCAGTCCCAGTAGGGGAATGGTCAATTTATATATCAGTTTGGTTTAATGTAACAGTTCAGATGGATAGTGAAGAGTTAACTCTCAGAAATTTGCCAAGGATTGATCTTTTCTTTTTCTTGATACTGTAGACAAACAAATTTAACTCCAGACTTGGACTGTTATCATTATCATCATCAGCCTTTCAGAGTCTGCTGTTGGACACAGACCTTCTCCATGATTTGCCAAACCTCTCTATTATGGGCATTGCAGAGCCAATACTTTCTGAAGTTGTCTAGTTTACAATGACATCTTATTTTTTACAGCCACAGTTTCACATTCGATCTCTGAGGATCCACATTGTGAGTGGTGATGTCAAGAAATTGTCTGGCATTCTTGCAACATATCCAGCCCATTGCCATTACAGATTTTTAATGATTCCTATGACTCCTGTTTCTTCTCTAATGTACTGTGCTGTCTTGTGATACCTCCATGGGATGTTGGGCATGATTCTTTCCCAGCGTACATTGCATGGTTCTCAGTTTGGAGATCAATCTTTTGGCTAGGTTCCATTTTACAACTCCATAGGTGACTATCGGGAGGATGCATCAGTGTAGACACTTTCTTTCAGGATTAATGGGATTTTGTTGTTTACAAAGGTTGAGCTTACTCCGGTGAAAGTTTGCTAACCTAGCGTGATTCTTCACCTGATTTCTTTTTCTTTTGAGGAATTCATAGAGATCTGTTGCCCTTGGAAGATATAATAATCTACTTTCTTCTACTCTGCGTTTTCAATTTCATAGAAGGTTTTTCAGCTAGTTATTCAAACTGATGATTTAGTAATGAGTCCTTTGACATTATGATCAGTCAGGTGTTTAACTTAGGATCAACTGATGTTACAAGACTTTAAAAGTGTTTGATCTTGCTTTTAAATTCTTGTCAATCTGATATCAGTGAACCACCTGAATCAACAATAATGAAAAGATATATGAATAGATTAAAAGAAGACTCAGGTCTAATCACATGACCAGCATCTTTTGGAAGAATAACATATTGTTGAAAAAATTATGAAAAAGCGTAATCAAAGAATCAGTTACTTCTCTCGTCTTTTGTTGGGCAGTGATCAATAAAGGTTTGGGAATTTTTAAAAAAACCAACATGAATGCTGCTGGATACAAACTAATGGATCAATTTATGATAAACTTATATTGCAAATTGAACCCCCCACAATTCAGGGCAGAAATTTAAAAAAAAAGAGTTTTTTTTCTAGAAATAATAATGAGTGCTGTTTAAATTTTCAGGCTTTAACTTCATTTTTAAAGCCTATACCCATGATACATACATAACCAGCCAGCCAGCTAGCCAGCCAGACTGACTAAAAAACTGAACTCTAACCACTGTCTCATCATCATAAGTTTGGCACTTTTCTACCGCTACTTCAAATGAGCTACCTTCCCCTGACCCTCCTGTCCAGGAATTTTCAGTTAAAATTTAGACAACAAATAAGGCACATCCATTCTTTTTAGATATATTAAGGACTCATCGCCGCAAGTTCCTTGCAAATAGCATGTTCTTAAGAACATCTGCTATGTGGAATAAAGTCCCATCTGAATGTTTTCCCAATGACTACTATCACAACATTTTTAAATTAAGAGTGAACAAATGCCTTATCCAATGTTAATCTTTTTAGTCTTTATTTCAAATACGTCATGTTTTGGTGTTACCAACTTCAAAATTTCAACATCAGTAGGTTATTTCAACTTTCTTTTTTTTTTTCTCTTCCTAATTCTATGCCATAAATAAAGCTCAAAGTCAACAAAAAATCCCAAAATCTATGTTGATACTTCTGATGACAGTTTAGGTTGATGGTTTCCAATAACGGCAACCAGCTGTCCACTTTGTCAACTTAGAAACTTTTCTAATGAACAAAAATTAATTTTTTCTTTACTTTTTCTGTTGTGACATCTGGTTTGAATGGTAAGACTCAAATAAATGCTCTTCGACCTGGATGGTACTGCCCACTGATAGGCGGTAGAATGATATCCAAATCTAAAATAATAGATTTTCTTTCTGGAATTATCTAAAATAAAAAGATTTATATCTAAAATTATACTTAAAAGATTTTTATCTGAAATTATTTATAAGAAAAGATTTTTTTATCTAGAATCGTCTTTTTAAAATATGGATTTCTGTCTAAAATTATCTAGAAAATATAGATTTTCATCTAAAATTATCTCAAGAAAAATGATTTTTATCTAAAATTATCTAAAAGAAATAGATTTTCTATCTAAAATTATTTTAAAAAATACTAACGCAAGATCTGGGTATTGTTGGTACAAAATGGTTGGTACAAACAATTTTTGAAAAAATCCAAGAGATGTTGCCTAGTAGGGGATTCAGGCAAATATTCAAGGCTATAGCCCCCTCATGGACCATTTGCAGGGCTATGGTGATTTGGTTAAATCATATTTTTCATTTTGTTAGGTGGGAGGTAGAATGAATACAGTACAGAATTTAGAATCTCAAGTCTGAAACATATATATCACAATAACTACCTGCATGAAAGCTCATGGGTGAATCTATAATATTACAAATGCAAAAAACAAGGAGGTCTGGTTAGTCACTCAATAGAAACTATCGCATGACAAAAGTCTTTTGTCAGCATCTCTTGTTGGGGTCGATCAATTAAAACATAGGAAGAAGGGTTAATTAATAAATAAGGTACTTTTCTCGCCTTTTGTTGGACAGTAATCACTAAACAGCCATGGGCGCAAAATAAGAATCAATTTAGCATAAGCACACATTACCAACTGAACCCCCCCCCCTTTGAAAACCTATTCAAAGTGGGAATTTGAAAAAAAAAAAGAAAGGAACAGTTTTTTGTAAACATAATGAGGAGTGAATATTTGAATTTTCACCCCCCTAGCTCCATTGATGGGGCCAGTGCATGTGATACATTTATTCATAGCCAGCCGGACTGACTTGAAAACAGAAGATACCTATATTAACAGTTTTGGAGACAGTTTGGATTAACAGTTTCTTATTTGATTTATGTGGAGCCTTTAAAGTCTAATAAAGATTTCCCGAGGAAGGAGGAACCTTTCTACATAGACATATAATCTCATATCACATATGGGGAACCATAGGCCCCTTGGGCCAGATTCGACTCACAACAACATTTTGTGTGGTCTACAGCCAAGCTAGGCATCAATCATAATTTTATAAAATTTTTCTCAGAAAGTTAATTTCATAATTCATATTGTGAAATTACTATTGTTCTGGCTTCAAAGATCAATAATATAATAATTGTAATTCATATATTTGTCTGAAATAGGAATTAAGTATGCTTCCTGTATTACGATAGGCATTTTTAAAGTGAATGTATGGTTCAAATGAAGATAAAAAATGTCTTATGCAGCCCAGTCGATCGAAATGGTAATCCATGCCTGTCATGCAAGAACCCGAACCCTAAAATAGGGACATTTCCTAACTAGTCTCTAAAACATTTCGTATGAATGCTTTAAAAAGAAAAAGTTTCCAGGTTTATTTGTTTTTTCACAATTTAAACATGGGTGAGCAGTAGAGAAACTTTACCCTCTCAAAAGTTACAGAAGTGAGCATTGAATATAAAAAGGTTGAAGAGCAGCAACTTTAATTGAGTAAATAAGAGATTGGGGCAGTATTTTAATGCTATGTGTCAGATGGATTTGATAATCTGAGAATTGAAATTCAGATGAAGTTTATTGAGGCTGGAAAATGTTTGTATATGTAATGCCAAATCGACCAAATTGCTTAATTGGTAAAATTTCAATTTTTTTTTATGATAAAAAATACTTGAATTTAATTCTTCAAAAATTTTTCAATCAAAACAAAGATATAAAACAACTATTTTTATACAATCGAAAGTTTATGTTATCAAGGTAAAATCAAACTTTTTTTTCACTAGAAATAGGTAAATATGTAGTTTTGACTTTGCACACCAAAAAAATATATACATAGTTTTAATCTGATCAAAAGTTTATTTGATCAAAACAAGGGTAAAAACAATTATTTTTTATGATCAAAAGTTTTTGTTATCAAACAATTTTTAGCAAAAATTTGGTAAATTTCACCAGTTAGATGATTTCAACGATTTGGCATCGCATAAAATATACAAGGATGGATGAATAAGTCCGTAGCCTGACAGTTATTTGTTGAATTTTGATCTGAAATTCCCTCTGTATTATGTCAGATCTATGTGATTGATTTTCGCCATTGAATTATGTGTATTGACATTGAAAGAGATCATGATGCAAAATAAATATTTGTTGTGCAGAATAAATGTCTTTTTATTATTTCCAAAATTTAGAAGTCTTCTAAATATCAATCCAAATTTTAAAGGGTGTTTTTATTGAGTAAATGCTATTAAGTTTTGTATTGATTTTTTGTAATTTGTTTTCTGAACTTCTGAGGAGAAATGTTTTCATTATTCCATACATTTTTAGGATTACTGACTCCAACTTGATCCTTATTTTTATACACACAACATTTCAGCTGATACATTCTTCGGCCTTACTTGTGTTCCTTCAAGTTCTCAAAGTATCTATTTCATATAGAGTTTGCCATTTATCTACTCCTAAATTCTAAACTGAGATAGAGTAAAAAATCATCTAGAAACATCTTGATTCTTGAGAATCTAGATGTTATTAATGAATCCCTCAAAATAAGGCCTTGAAAAGGACAAAGAAAGGAAGAATCTAGAATGGGTCTAGAACTGATGCCAGTTTTCAAGTCTGTAGACAAAACAGTATGGCCAGGAGCATAGGAACACACAAATAAACATATAGACATCTACATAAATGCACATATGGAAAAGGATAGAACCCTTCACCATCTTTTGCTTTCAACTTCTTTAGTTTGGGCACTAAATTTCGGTTATTATAATACAAGCCTGAATGAGAGGAAGTAGTGTTGGTAGAAGATCCTGTTTTGACAAGTGGGGAGAGTCTGCTTGCCTATAGAATCAGCATTCGAATTTCTGGCTAATTCATGAATTTGAACACTGACCTTTGGCATTGATGTGAAATGGAGAATTAACTCGAGCATTGGGTAGGCTATAATGCAACTTATCAGGGAGGAGAGTGGCTATTAAAAACACTACCACCCTAGGCTTTATAAATTAAAGTTCACTGACTTCATTTCTACTGACATCATATTAGGATGTTCGAAAAGTAATTATGTATTTTCATGTTCAGAGAGTAATTATATATTTTCAGATCACAATTGCCATTTTTAAACCTTTTAAACTTCAGCTGGCATTTACAAGCCTTCACTGGATCAGGATACGCTTCACTAATGTTTCTCATTGCCTGCCTATCAGTACTACCCTTTCAAAATTCATACAGTCAGCAATGGAGAATATGCTGCTCTCTAAAGTCTTGATCCTCCACGGGGTTAAACTTTACTATACATTATGAGTGATAGAAGAGATGCCAAACTAAATCCAGATGTTGTTTCGTACTATTTAACCCTGATCTTGCCTTAGTTGGTTGGCTGAAGATTTATTGTAGTGAAATACAAGATTTCTATCCGAACACAAATATACATAAGTTCTTTCCAAACACCCTGATAGAATGAAGATATATTTGTACATACATGAATTGCATGAATAATAATTCAGTCTTTAGGTTGCTTTTCCCCAATAAAGTGTTATTGCAAATCTTCCTTTTTCATCAATTCTCACTGAATGTTGAAGAGGGTTCCTGAAGGAGCCAAATCCCCTTGGTCTCCAAATATCTAGCTACACTGCTGTTATGTAGCAACATAAATTGTAATCAGTGACATACGTCAATGTCATCCAGGGAAAACAGAAAACAGAAAAAAACATATCTCACTTCAATTAAACATAGGATACTTATTAAGTTAGAGGATAATCATCACATCAACTGATATATGAGTTTCAAAAATATGACTAGGTCGCAAAACACTGTAAGTCTCTTTTAACTGTTTGAACATGGGTGTTCTGTTTGCTAATGTAAGAATCACTATGTTCAGAGATCTTAGAAGACGGTGCCAATCAGTAACAGCTGCCTTTTGAAATACAAATGGCCACTTTACCAGCTACGATGCATTTCATTCACAAATGTTGATACGTTCAAATGTCCCAGAAATCGTCCCCTACTGACCCAAATCTAACCTGAGGATATTGATCATACACAGTCAGGTCTAAATATTATATGTATATATATATATACATATAAATGTACATATATATGAATTATAGATTGTCTTATATTATATAGAAACTTCTTTGAAATGATCTGTCATTATATGGTTTATATACCACTCAATTAAGACAACGTAAATGGAATAATCGATTAAAGAAAATGGGGCTGCTGCAGGAATCAAACCAGCCACCAATAGGGTAGCCGCTTCAATGTAGCGATGCTCTTCTCATTGAGCTTAGCAGTCAGAGGTAATGCAAAAGCCCAAATAACTGCTTTATTAGCTCAATGGTAAGAACATTGCTACATTGAAGCAGCTACCCTATCAGTGGCAGGTTTTCAACTCGACTCAAGCTGTTTTTAATGTGTGATCATTGGAGTTTCTATAACATAATCCTTATTATATCACAACTGATAATCTCATATTTTTACAACCCTTTAATTGTTTTATTAGCTATGTTACTCTATTTCACATGCCCCAATCCATTCAAAATTTTAGGTTATAACAGGAATGGATAGGACAACGGTACAACAAGTTTTGCAATTGAACGTACTAATTTGCATAGATGGCTTTTATATTATATATATATATATATATATATATATATATATATATATATATATATATATATATATGATTGTATATTCCATTATACTTTATAGAAACTCTTATTTGAAATGATCTCCCTTCATTACATGATTGACATATCATTTGGCCTACACAACATTTAAAATAAACATTGAAAGAAAATGGGGCTACTGCAGGAATCAAACCTGTAACCAATAGAGTAACTGCTACAACGTTGCGTTACTCTTACCACTGAGCTAATCAGCCGCCAGTAATGCAAAGGCGTAAATAATTGCTTTCACCCTGAATCCACATCTTGTTTATTCTTTGGTAAGTAATGAAAATTTTGAGCGAGAACAGTCATTTGGGCTTTTTTTACCAGCAGCTGTCCAATCCGATGGTGAGAGTAACACTATGTTGAAGTAGCCATCTTATTGGTCACAGGTTCACTTTCCAGTAGCAACCCAATTATCTCTAATTGTTTATTCTGTTTACATTGTCTAGGCCGAGATAATCAACCGTGTAATGATGGGGGATCATTACAAATAAGAGTTTCTGTATAGTATAGCACAATTTATAATCATTCTATTGGATTATATTTATCCATTTCTCAATACATATATAAATTTATATACATATTGCTATATGTAAATACATATTTCTAAATGCATAGTGATTGTAACTTGAGTATTTGTCACCTGAGCTCCTGGATATCTGTGTGAAGCAAGGCTACCAATGACAATTCAAGGGAACCCCCAAATGAGTCATGCTAATAAACCTGACTAATAAAAAAACCCCCAAAAACGAGAAAATATCCAGTTTAGAAGGATATATAATTGTATTGAACAACTGTTGCCATTAAAGATAGCAAAGAGCTTTATCCTTTTTTAAATGTGTTTGTTGATATGCTTATGTGTTCGTTTGTTCGTTCCATTGCTCCTGGTCACACTGTTTCGTCTACAGATATGAAAATTGGCATCAGTACTCCACTAAAATCATTCAGAAAAATTTGGTGTGGGGGTGGGGAATTGGCCTTTTAAAACTTTCGGAGGCCTTGATTTGACAGGTTTATTAATATCATCCAGATTCTCCAAACTGTTGATGATTTCTAGAGCTTTTTTATTCACTCTATTTTGGATGTAAGATAATTACCAGTGATGTCATAAACAGAATTTATTCTGACCATATCTATTCTTCGGTTGAATTTTTGTTACACTACTTCAAATTTTGATGTTAGGGTTGTTTAATTATTCATTATGATAGTGATTATATATATATATATATATATATATATATATATATATATATATATATATATGTATATATATATATATATATATATATATATATACATATATATATATATATATATATATATATATATACGTATATATATGTATATATATATATATATATATATATATATATATGTATATATATATATATATTTTGTATGATGAAACTACATTTGCAGCTCATATTTCTAAATGCATTGAGGTGATACCTAAAGTGTTCATCATGTGGGCCCGAGATTGTCAGTTTGAGACAGGGCTACCAATGACATTCTAAGGATTATTGCTTGTAAAAAAAAAACCCATAATCAAAAGAAAAAACCCAGACTATAAAGATATCAAGTTTAATTATAAATATAACTGTTTTACTCACTTTGATATGCAGATCACAGTAATTACTCCTTTTCCTTGATTCCTCTTATAAGAGTAATTGATTGGTTAATAATAACACAAAGATTCTGATGATAAAAACAAATCAGACTTTCTTAGTGATCACTGCTCAACAAAAGTAACTTATTTATTGATCACCCTTTATTTTAACTAACTTGCTAGAAAAATTTTCTAAGGTCCTATTAATATACAGAGAAAGTTTCATGGTGAAATACAGCGTGTTTTTTGACTTATACTTTTACATGCAGACGGGCAGACATTTAGTTAATTATAGCTTGACAATAAAACCAGAATATATGTGGTTCTTCAACTGTTGATTTTCAAGTTTTACAAATCAACTATTCTCTTTCAGGTTTGTCCACACATCTCTATAAGATGCTTTACAGATGGTCGTTCTGTCGGTAAGTCCCAGTTATATTAAACAACCGAAATAGAGAGGAAAGAAGATGCGTGACATCATTAAAAGATGTAACATCTAATCTAATCATTTTTTTCTACCAGCTGCTAATGATGTCATAATAGAATATTCAAGGTCTGCATAAAATCCAAAAATGGCCAAAAGAACACCAAAAATGGCCATATAAGATTTTTATCAAAAATGATACTTGCAGAATATCTCCATATTGCAATATTTTACAAGGATAAGAATCAACTCAAAAAAGACTACTTGCTCTTTTACCTTCTCCTCCTTCAACTTCTTCTACTACAGATGGTCGGCTCTTTGTTGAACTTACGGCTTGTGTTAAATGATGGCATGTTTTAACTGAAATTCTATTGTTTAATACTGTATCATTGTTTATTATTCAGTGAAGAATCCATTTTGCTCCATTAATATTTACTGCATTTTTTAAAAGAAAATATGGAAATCCTTCCGAATCTTCATTTCCTCATTTTATACTCGTACAAGTTCAAGCTGGGCCGTGGTTGAGTTGAAACTGTTTGGAATATAAATTCCACTTTTAGGAATAATGCTCTTAGTGGATAAACAGCAAGTTTTTGGTTTTAAAAATTTTCAGATGAGGATTTTAGCTTGAAAGAGAGAAAAAAAAAAACCCCTAATAAATGCATTCTGTTTGGATCGAACGAGGTACAAAAAAATGAGGAATAGAAGCCTGCATTAATCATATTCCCCGTATGGAAGTTTTTGCATCATGTCATCACTTGTGACGAAGAATGAATTTTAGATAACAATTTTGCGTAATGTATAAAAACCGAAAGGAGATCTGCAAAATGGATGGAAGCAGATGAGAAGTTGAAACACCAACCAACCAATCAGAATTGAAGAAAGAATATGATGAGCATATGGTGAAAACAGAAGTAGTTTGAAACATCATGGCTTCTTTAAAAAGTAAGTAGTATCCTTATGCTGGCAACGACTTCAGCCATCCCTGTTTGGGCTGTGCATAAAACATTAATACTTACCAGAGCTGGAAAAAGTTGCGACCGCTGCAACTGGTGGTCGCAGTCACAAAATTGCTCACAAAAATTTTGCAGACACCAATTGAGAGAAAAGGTTACTATATATGTGCATAAAGCATTTTTAAAAATTTTCCCCCTGGTCATGAAATAAAGAAGGATACTGAATCACTTGCAGAAGTAAATAAAACAAATGCCGATACCGGAAAGACAACAAAGAAATTTTTGTGGAGATTGTGTGGTTATAGTGTGATTCAATGAAATCTTCTGAAGCTTTGTATAAGCTTTTCAGAATTGATTACTGTGAGGGTTAGGTAGAAAAGAATGTATATGGTTATGGTATATTATTCTTGTAATTGTTACTCTTCATGTAAAATTTCATTCATTCAATGGCTTTGAGGATCTAATGCTTCCAAGTTTCCCTCTGCAATCGCATAATAAAAAGGAAAACTAACAAATATATTGAGAAAAGGTGAATAGGGTTGCAACAATTCCATATGTATAAAAAAAATGCGATGTTCATATTGTAGGCATATTTTTCTGGATGTTGCAGGTACAACAAATTTTTGATCCAGTTCTGCCACTTACTCAGCCTATTTGCAATATGTGAAATAGACTTGAGGGCAACAAGCACCCAAAGTGTTGTCATTGCCTTCACCTTGTGCAGTTTTACACATAGCTCGGAGAAAAGGGCATTAGAGCGAAGTGAACACAAACTGTCTTACTGAGTCCATTTTACATGCCAATACCGGCTCGGCTATACTGCATTTCTTTTGTTTAAAGTATCCAAAAAAGCACAATTTTACTACGTCCTAATCCTGTTCGATGACAGACATGATACAACTCCCGACCAACTGAGAAATATATTTGATTTATGCCAACAGACCAATCATGTAAAAATGTAATGAATTAAACAAAAACGTTCCAGTAGTCAATGTATGGAACTTTTTTTATCAACATTTTCGATACTATTCATTTTTTAAAGTTATACTCTCTATTGTTTTACCCATTTCCTGTGGACCACCAATGAGATGGGGAAACAGGGTCATGAAGTTACATTAGGGAAAGTATTGGAAGTAATGAAGTACAGCTAGAAAAGATCCTTGTATGAAGCAATTGTGACCCCAGAAAAAAACAAACAAACATTATAGAATGCCTTAGTTTTTCTGTTCAAATTTCACTTATCTTTTACGTAATAGCTGATGTCCGCCATCTTTCATCTATTCTCAGCTCATAACCAACCCGCAGTTATTTGGTTCAGTTAGCCTTCATGGACACCAACACCTGTATTACAATGGGAGAAGTCTGTATCTGCACATCCTATGTGCTCCCAAAAGGTGAATTTGGAAAAGTTATGGAGATAATATGTTTTCGTGGATCAAGATATTTACTTGTATGTATATGATAAGTATGATAAGTAATGGATATTGTGTGTATAAATGTAATAAATACAAGTTTTATGGACAATTCAATTCAAAATATCAGAAACCATCAACCAAAACTGTCACAATAGGTTTCTTCAGTTTTTTAATTGGTTGAGCTGACTGGCTGGCTGGCTATGTATGTACCATACATGCAGGCTACACCAATGGATTGAAAATTCAAACATTTACTCTTTATCATGTTTACAAAAAACGTTGTCTTTGTTTTTTTAAAATTGCACCCTAAAAATAGTAATGGAGCAGGGGGGGGGTCAATTTAATAAGTAATTTTATGCCAAGTTTCTCCCTCAGTTTGTGTCTGACTGCGTTCACAATTGGTTTTTGAAAATTTAGACTTTTCAGTGATCCAACAGAAGACGAGAGAAGTTAGTTATTCATTAATTACTACTTTTCCCAATTTTTTGATTGATAACTCCCAACACAGCATGCTACCAAAAGATGTTGGTTATGTGATGGTATCTATTGAGTAACTAACCAGACTTTTATGATGCCTTTTGATCCAAACATCATCCACAATACATCAGCTGCTTCATCTTCATTCTTCTTTGTAGGTAATTGTCTTATTTTTAGCCTTTGGTTGCTGAATTCTCGCTCTATTTGAAATCTTTGTTGGAGAGAGAATGAGGGTTTGAATGGGGGATGAGGTTTCTTTTCCAGTCAAATTGTCTGATCAGCATATAGCTGACAGGACACGAGTGAAATCTGACTCCCATATGACGCCAACCTAGTATCGCCCTGTTTTGTCTGCTCTGGCTGACAGCTGATCGTCGATTATCTATTGGCCAAATGTCGAATACCCCCAACTGATTTCCCTTAATCTCTAAATCTGCCATTTCTGATATTGCTGTTACCAGTTAGGCTACAATGACTTACCAGCAATTTCAGCTCAAAAAAGCCACAGAGATATAATCCTTTGTTTATTGTTAAGACAGGCTCACGAAGATGAGTGATGTTCAATTTTGGCAGAGTCTTCTCTCTATGCTCATCTGCGTGTCTGTGTATCTGTGTGTGTGTGTGTGTGTGTGTGTCTGAGTGCTTTTGGGGGCTACAACCTTGAAAATCTGCATGAGAACACCACTAGGCACCATGTAATTTTTTTTCTTTCAAATAAGTATTTTTTGGGGTCTCTACAGTTGTTTTGCATCAACAATGCTCAAATCTTGTGCTGGTATTTTTTTTAGATAATTTCAGATAAAAGAACTTTTTTTTAAAGATAATTTCTTCAGATAATTAGTTCAGGTACACATGCGGAATCAGGTGATTCATTTGTGCGAGGTACGGATGTATCTATTTCAATTCTTCCAGATTTCATTCCAGTAATTCTGAGTCTTTGTGTGTACTCCAATGTTTTTTTGAGAGAAGCTGAAATCAGTCTTTGTTGATTTCATGGTACAAAGGTTATTGTTCATCCGATAAGTCAACAACTTTGGAAATGGAGACATAAAAATACCAAAAGGATAGAATATATATGTATATATATATGTGTATGTGTTTGTGTGTGTTTGTGTATGTGTGTGTTTTTCAATAGATAATTTAAAGATTTTAGTTTGTCTTAAAATTCTGTCTGATATCTTGAGAAGATTGTTGATTCAGTGTTGTGGAATGAATTCGGAGCCAACGAGTGAATACAGTGAGTGCGAAAAGTATTTCAAAAGGTTTACTCCAACATCCTGGAATTTCGACGGAAGATTCCTGGTTTTTTGTATAGATCTTTCCAGAGCTCAATCTTATTTCAAAAGTTCAACGAAGGTTTCTATTCCTTTTGATATGTGCATGTGTTTGCATGTTGGTGAGTTCCAGTACTTCTGGCCATACCGTTTTATCTACTGACTTGAAAATTGGCATCAGTTCTCTGCTGGACCCCTTCTAGAAAATTTTTTTAATTCTTGGAAAAAATGCTTTATTAGCCGGGGGGGGGGGGCTTATTCAAGTTCTGCTTGAATAAGCCATTGACATATATTCACTCAATAGGAACCATCATGTGACCAGTGACTTTTGGCAGCATGTTGAATTGGAAGTGATCAATTGAAAAATTGGAAAAAGGGGTGATTAATAGATATGCCTTTTGTTTGGCATGAATGCTGACAGACTCAAAATTAAGGGATCAAATTAGCATAAACTTACATTGTAAATCGAACCCCCACTTTTAGGGGAGGGTATCTAAAAAGATAAATCTCTAGATATAAAAAGGGGTAAATATTAAAATTTTCTGTTTCCTAGCTCCATTGGTATGGCCTGTACACATGATACATACATATGTACATAGCTAGACCAACTTAAAAACTGCAGAAACCCATGCAGACTATTTGGTGACAATTTTGGTTGACAATTTCTAATAGAACAATGGTAATAAATAAAACCATGCATATCTACAAACACAAGACTGTGACAACGGCATAAATTGAATCACCGTAGCCACAATCACAATCAATTTTGAAAAAATGAAAATTACATCTTCATTTTTTCAATCCATTCTTCTAAAGCTGACAACTCCAGTAGGTCAGCATCTTTGGTATCAAGTCATGGATTGCTCTATGTAAACTTGTATCACTGTCCCAAGAGATGGGATAGGGTAGTTGGGTTGGTAGAGGTGGTAATATTCCCATGTTTTATATACCAAGAAAACAATAAAGCTGAAAAGCTGTTCAAAACCTGGGCAGACGCAAAGAATGAATCCCACTCTTGAGATCATATAGTTGGAAAATTAAGTAAAACATGCTGTAATAAAAGTTTGTTTCATTTCTCTTATCTTTATATCCTATATATTGATTAACCAAACAAAATAGTGTTTCTTCATATAAACCAGTGGTTCTTGACCTTTTACAACCTTTTTCTCCTTTAGTAGTTGGACCTCGCCCCCATCTTCAACCAAATGATCAGTTCGAAATGGGTAATGCAAATAGGTGAAAAAACAAGAAAAAGAATAGATTTTATAAAAAATTGTGATGTTCACACAATTTCTGACGTTTGTTTACTGATATTGTTGATAAAATTACAGAACTTCGTTCAAATTTCAATATTCTATCAAGAATAAAAAATTTATTACAATTTCAACAAAATTGTACAATGTGAGAATTTGATAGAAGCGAAATAAGTTTGTGGCTGAAATGGAATTTTTTTTTTTCATTGAAGTAATCAGTTACATTAGTTACTCAAAATTTCAGTACATTTTTACTTCATCAAAATTATAGAATTTGAGAGTTTGTCCGAAGTGAACACATTTTTCCATTAGATTGACTAAGTTATTGAATGAAATCAATATGTATTCCAGAGTTTCATGAAAATTACTGAATTTCATTAAAAAAATTTTAGAATTTCATCAAAATTACTTAATCTAATAAATGACACATCCATTTTGAAAAGGTGGGCAATGGAGTAAGGAACAGTTGGTTGGATTTTAGGATGGATCCATGCATAATTACTTCCCTTAACATTGGCACTTACAGGGGTATGTACTCTCTGAGTGCTTCCTGGTATTGAAACGTATTGATGAATACAATTTCCAATAACATTAGCTTCGGCCTCAAGAGCTCACTACAGTTTCTGATTGAAGTACAATTTTTTTTTTTTTTTTTTCACATTCATGATACTTTGTTTGTTGATAGTGTTAAATTTCTTTGATATGTTGTGTGAGATCTTATTTCCCTGCTGTCAGGTTGAGCCCTTTTGCCCAAGGTTGAGGCCTCACATGTACAAAGGGTTATTTTTCATTATATCTGATTTTTTTTTTCTACTTTTCTCTTCTCTTTTTTTTTCTAACTTCGTGTTAAATTATTTTTTCTTTCAGGGTTAATTTATCCTAGCAATAACTGCACATGCTGTATCAGGGTCTGATTGGTACACTTGGTGAATAAAAGCTGATATAACATTAAACCTTTAGTAATAAATTAAATCAAATCTCACCGTTGTAAATAGAAAACTTATGTTTGCTGTCTCCCTCTGTTTAACCACTCTCTCTTCAGGCCACTTAATAACTTACAAACAATGTTAACCAACTTGAATTCGGTCTTGAGACAAAATTTTCTAAATCATTTTTTCCCTTCATAATATGAAAGAATAATTAAAAATGAAGCATATATGACGATAAAATAAAAAAGATAATTGATGAAAGAAAAACAGCAGTAAATGCATAAATGAATTTAATTGTTAAAATGTTTTTTGGGCACTTTTATTTTTTTCTATCATTGAGTGGACGAAAGTGTGAAACTTTATAATCTGAATGACCCTCTTTACATAGTGCCAAAAATTAAAAAACAGAGTTCAGTTCACGGTTAGTCTATTCATTTTTTTAAAAATGTACAAAAAGTAAATGAATAAGTACTAAATAGGTAGTATTTCAGATAAAATATGTCATTTCTTTTTTTAAAAATCTAAATTTCACAGATGTAAAACAAACTTTTATCTGCTCGTCAGTCATTTTGAAACGAATGTAGTTGATTCATTCTCTCTCTCACTAGTTACTTTCTTTTTAACAGTGTTTGTAAGGAATTGAGTGAAAGAGAGAGTATCTACCTCTTTCTTTTCTCTTTGATTATCTTCTTTTTCTTTCTCTCTCTAATTATCCCAGCCCTCTTACTAAGATTACAACTTTCTTTCTTTCTTATCTGTCTATCTCTCTCTCTTTAGCCACTCTCTCTTCGGGTCACTTAATCCCTCACAAACACTGTTTGTTGATTTGAATTTAATTTTCAGAAGAAATTTTTGTCATTCTTGGAACTGCCGACTTATGTTGCAGTTGAAAATATTAATATATCATATTCATCACAGCATTATGCAAACACATGTTATGAAAATTTCTTGAATAAATAGAGAAATTCTATTTTTTTTTCCTGTGGGCTTGTGCCCCCTCTTTAAATTACTCACACCCCCAGGGCAAGTACCCTGCTGGTTGAGAACCACTGATGTAAACCAACCATTCATTGTTTCAATTTTCCATTTCCTGTAGCCAATGATGAAAACAGTTTGGGGAATTAGGAATATGGTAATGTCTTCATTTGTAGACATTGAACATACAAAAACCTGGAAATTGAGAAGTAGGTATATACGCCCTTCCCCCGTGTACTCCACCCCCATTCCCCTCCCTGCCCGTGGCACGATTTGTTTGTTTTGCTTTCCATCTTTTGCTCAGCATCTAGACGACTTGGTCTAACCAGTGTTTATCAGCATGGGAAACCAAATCAACTAAACCGAGTTCACGCTCTGTGGGAAACCTTCTCGTATCCACCTTGTGCATGAGGAAGAAGCATGCTACTTTTAAGATAGCTTGGGAAAAGTCTCATCACTAGCATGCCACAATGGTTGGGCAGAATAGAAAGTGATGTACACTCTTTCAGGGGATACAATGGCAAATCAATTAGTCTGTAGCCCGATGCAGTTATTAACTGGATTTTGATAGGAAATCATTACAGATTCCGAAATAGATGGTATACCAAGTTTTCGCTCACAAATTCTTCATGGGAACTGACTGACATTTCCCGAGAGCTGACAAAAGGATTGGTGCTGACCTTTTAGGTAGATTTATTTGGGGAAATGTCCGTGTTTTGTACACACACACAAACACACAAACACACTTAACACCCACACACACACACACATGCATGCATGCAGATACTCACATACACACACACACGGGGTTACAGACTCTGCAAGTGGCCTTTGGGTTATACTTAATAAGTTTTATGCAGTTTTCTTTTTACTATAGAAATTCATTATAAATAAGAAAAAAGTGATGGTCAGAAAGGAGTACAAACATTATAAGTAGAATCGGTCTTTTATATGTACGATAAGGATGCATATTGCACTCATAGCACAGATACTTATATACTCAATCACAATACAAAGAGATGAATCTTTGCGATAACCATGAATGTAAACTTTGCCAATATGAGAAACTTCTCAAGAACATCTGCTACGTAGAATCAACTCCATTTTCCCGATGAATGCAATCTCGATATTTATAAATTGAGGGTAAAAAATGCCCTACCCAATGTTAGTCTTTTTTCAAAAAAATTTTCTTATTGCAATACAGACTCTAATAAATCATTCAAACTCTCTTATTGCTTTTTTAGTTATTTTTAGTCTTCATTTTAAACACGTCATTTTAACTTCAATAAGCTATTTCAACAAGTTTTTTTTTTTTCACCGATCTTAATTCTATGCCATAAATATATCCCTTTCTTACTAACTCTTTGATGAAAAAAAGTGGCTGAAAAGCCTTGCAACCAAGAGTAAACAAAAAAAAATGATAAGTCGAAATGAATAGAAAAAGCAAGAGAAAACAGATCAGAAAGAGCCAAGTGACATCAAAGCATAGCTTAGGAAGGGGGAGCTATTTGGAAAAAAAAAAGGTTTATTGATAGTAGCTCACCTACTGTATTTTCATTGATATTATACAATAACAAGGATATATTAGTACCCACATAGCAATGGGTAAGACTTAAGTGTTGTTATCCACCAATTAATTGTTAGTGTGTGTCTATTCATCACAAATTTTCCTTTTTCATAAAATCTCACTAAATATGAGAAGGGGACCCTCAAGGAGCCAAAATATCTGAGACCCCCCTGCATCTCTAGATATGTCATTAGGTGCAAGGTTGAATGATTGATCATGTTTATCAGGTAAGTGATGCTACTTTCATCCGTGTGCTGTCAGGCTTACAGCATTTTCAAAGTGAATTGTGTTTAAAGTTCCATTATGTTTGAAATCGAAAAGAAAGAGCAAGCCTTTTCCTATGAAAGCAAGAATGGAATTCTAATGATGTGTCCATGCATCACTGAAAGAGAAACAGCAGAAAATGGGGACTGACTGAAGAGAAAACAATAAATTGCATAAATCATACGCAGAAAAACAATTATAATCTAGAATCCCATGCTTGTGAATGCTGAAGATGTAATTCTATATCTACCACAAAAATCGATTAAAAAAAGAAAGAATAAATGTCAGTTAACTAGAGACTGACAAAGTGAGTTATAGAGATGGTAGACACATTTAGAAAATAGAAGGTTGTACCACATGAAGTGTTGGATCTATTTCCAATTTAGCGCTATTAACCAGATGGATTTAAAGCAAGTATTAGAAAACTGTCAACCATAACTGTCAACTTACGTTCATTCAGATTTTAAGCTGGTCTGGCTGGCTATGTATAAAACTATGAATCGCATATACAGGCAGCACCAATGGAGCTATAGGGCTGAAAATTTCAACTTTTTTTTTTTAAAAATTCCCCCCATAATAGGTTTTTGGTAGTGGATTAATTTGCAATGCGATTCTATGCCGAATTGGTCAATTAGTTTGCGTCCATAAACATTCATGCTTGTTCTTAAAAAATTTGTATTTTCTAGTTATTACTGCCAAACATAAGGTGAGATAAGTAACTTATTCATTGATCACCCCTTTTTTCCAAGACCTGTGTATGATGAGGTTTTTGTAAATCTGGGTATTCTACTGATGTGCATCATGTTTTGGATAGCCTTGTCATCATAAACTTTGTTTTTCCAGTCTTTGAAATATAGTCCATGGAGCCAGCTCGACTGATGTTTTTCTTTGAGTTCAAATGTAGACACAATATCACTGAAGTTGGAAGAAATATCAATGTTGTATTTGGAAAAGAAATCCCAGCCTTATTTTAAGCGATCATAACAGACAAAACCTATCACATTCCTTCAACATCGGATAACCAGATTTCAGAGACTGGCATTATATTTATGTGGCTGGTTATTCAGTACTGTGCACCTAGACGACCCTTGGGGTGGTAGTAGCTTGCTAAATCTATTTATTTATTATGCTTCTTTGGGCACCTCGAACTATACGCAATATTTACGTCTTCATTTCAAAACAAAATACAAAATAACCAATGTACATAAATACAAATAACATCTACCATTTAACACAATTCACAGATCAGATTCTCTTGAAATTCTCATCAGATTCAAAAAATGCCCTCGTAAGCTGATGCTCATGCCATAATTTCTAAACGTATCTGAAATATTTTTAAAACTCTGTACACTATTACTATTTCTAATATGATTAGTCGACTTATTCCAAAAATCTATTACTCTATGAAAAAACCTCTAATTGTTTAGTAGATCAAGTTTTTGAAATCTGTCAATAGATTTCCATTTCGAGGAGAGATATCAAATGGAAGTAATTGAATGCAATACTGGAAAAGAGTAGACCTGTAGTTTGTGAAGAAATAAAGGAATAAGAATACAGATCAAGCCATAACAATAAAGGAAGTTTTATAAACACTAGTTGTACAATGTGCTGAATGCAAGAATAGTACAATAGTGAAGAGTCAACAAGAATTGAGGTGAGTTCCTATTAAATTAGGCTTTGAAATTTCATCGAATGTTTGTTGTAATGTTAAAGTTGAGTCACATGCTATGTTGATGGGTTGCCACTTGAGTAGTGGATAAGGGAATCCCTCAATATAGTGTTATTCATTATAGAGTGGTTTGCAATATAAGGCAGGTAGGGTGGGGGTTTTTAAATAGCCCCCTCCCTCTCCTGTCACCTAAACTACGCCTCTGTGCATAAAGATTAATAAAATCTGAGAGAATCAGTGGTTACTTGGCTGTCATTAAAGACTTTTAGGTCTCTGACGTTGGAGAGATGAATTAGTTGCAGATGTCAGCATTAAATGGAAAGAAACTGTTTTATGGAATTAGAGTTTCCAGAATTGGGTTAAGCCGACTTTGATGTTTGTTGCAGGGAGGTGCAGAGCTAGTGCAGTCTTTCTTTCTTTTTCTCTTTCTTTCCCTCTTCCTTTCTCTTTCATTCTCTTTTTCTCCCTCACTCTTGTTCTTTGCTTCTTTCTTACTTTCTCTCCCTCTCTCTTGATTTTTTTCTCTTTCTTTTATTCTTAGTTTCTTCTATCATTTCTCTGTTTCTTCCTTTCTTTCTCTCTTTTCAATTTCTTTGTATTCGTTTTTCTCTCTTCCCTCCTTTTTTTCTTTCTTTCTCTCCCTTTCATTCTTACTTTCTTTCTCTTTCTATTTTCTTTTTTCTTCTTCTTTTTTTTTCTTCTTTCTTTCTTTCGATCTTCCTTTCTTTTCATCTTTCTTTGTTTTCTCCTTTCTCTTCTATTCTTTCTCTCTTCCTTCTTTTTATGCTTGCTTTTTTCTTTTTTTCTTCCTTCTTTTTATCTCTTTCTTCCTTCCTTCCTTCCTTTTTGTTTGTTTGTTTGTTTGTTTGTTTCTTTGTTTGTTTGTTTGTTTCTTTCTTTCTAACTTTCATTCTTTCTTCTGTTCTCTTTTCCTTCTGTTCTTTCTCTCTGTTTTTCTTTTTTCTCTTTCTCTCCCCCTTTCTTTATTTCTTTGTTTCCTTCTCTCCATTCTCATATGTACACAGACACATATATACCATCAATGGCAATGTTTTCTAAACCTTTTTGGACCCCTCTAGACCAAATATTTCATTAGTGCCCACCCCTGTCCCCCATAAAGTCACCCCAAAATGATACAGTGAAAATTGAATTTCAGTCTTTTTTTTTTAACTTAAAAATCCATTTCATAACAAAAAATATAATTGTCCAAAAGTATCTAAAAGGTACAAAGTATCGCAACCCATTGCCTTTCAATGTCCCCTACTGCCTTATGCCTTCCAGGGCCCCTGGAGTCTCCCAGTGCCCCTTGCAGTATCCCAGGGCCCAAAAGTTGGGAATCACTGATCTATAATCTCACATGCTCACGTATTCAGACCTTTCTTACACACATTCATTCATACATACATACACTCATGTCAAATCACCGTAGCCCAATAAATGGCCCGCCCAACCAACCAGCTAAGTTGGCTACTGATTCTTCTCTCTTTGTTCTCTGTATGTATGTCTGTCTGTACATCTTTGGGCACTCTTAGTCACACTTTGGGATTACAAACTTTGCATGAATATACACCAAGTCACCATCAATAAATTTTCTAAAAACTATTTTAAAAAGTACATTATTGGGCCTCTATGATCACTTTGGACAAACAATGACATATCTTGTGATGATGTTTGTTAGATATTTTTAGATGAAAGTTCTATTTTCCCCGGATAATTTTAGATCATTTTTTTGTTAATTAGTTCTGGTACATGTGTGGGCTACGGTGATTCATCTATGAGAAGTAAGGATATTTTTTCCGCGTATGCTCTATATTTAAGCACTTTAAGGGATTGATGTCATATTTGATCTTCATATCATCTGATTGATTTTATTAGTTCTGATCTGATATCACAGCAAATTTGAATGATGGCAATATAAAATGTCCAGCTTGCTCTCTGCTAGGTTTGATTTCTGTTAGTCTTCCTGGTTTGTATTTCAGAATCATTTGGTATTTTGGGATTCATGACTTCAATTCAAGTTTGATTTCAGTAACAATTTACATACCAATAATAGAGTTGGCTATAAAAAATCATTTGAAGTCAGAAAAAATAATTAGAAAAAACTAAAGACCAATTTTATAAGAGAGTTGCTTAGGACACTTGGAGGAACGGAAATGATTTTTCGAGCTAAGCGACCTATATAGTTTATTCAACAAGTCTCTTTTCCTCATTTGTAAAACACTTCTGAAGTAAAACTGTGCAACAAAGTACACATGATAGCCCTGTCATGGCTATATTGCTTGCAATAATTCCTGACCTGTAACAATCCCTTTTTCTCATTTGCAATACATTTCTATGGTGAAACACGGATAGAAATCTATCCATACAAAAGCCATGTATGCAAATTAGTATGTTTGTTTTTATGATAGTCTGTCATATCTGAGTCCTGTTTGAATCTTCAGCTTTAGGCTCCTTTGTGCCAATCCATACATATATAACCCTGTCATTCTTGACAGGTATAAGCTAGTTATACATATACCAGTCCTATTCTATCAATCATTATCATCATCATCAGTATTTTAACGTCCGTCGTTGGAAATTGACTTTCCTCAGGACCTACCACATTTTTCTATCATGGGCGTCGCGGAGTCAGTATCAAGAACACTTGCCTTTATTCCTGACCATTGACAATTCCATTTTTCTTTATTTCCATCAGACAGCTTTTTGATTGATTGTCCAAATTTCCTTTGACAAATTTTAGGGAAAAATAATTGTTTAAGAAATATGACTTCGCCAGGATAGGAAATTACTAAAGCTGGAGAGTTAAATTGAAGTTATAAAGGGGGGCCGCAAGAAAAAAAATCTTGCATACTGGATTCAAATGCAGTTGGCGCTAAAATACAACTGTGACTATTTTTAGGAAGTGTCAGTCAAAACTTTCACCATGAATGTCAAAATAGGTTTCTTTTGTTTTCAAGCTAGTCCTTTAATAATCCAAATAATTTAAAGCTGTAGTTTTGTATGTAAATATTATTTTACAAGACAATTATGGCTGGCTACTCTACTCACCATTAAGTCTGATCCTTTTCCAACATGTACCTTAGGAACGGGCTCTGTCAGTGTATATCATAATTTAACACTTTCATTGCTTTCTACAAAGATCTTCATAAATAACATTCCTGGGTGACAACTGCCGAATACGAAGGTCTCCTAGCTGCTCTTAACTTCCCATACTTCCTTTAAGTACCTCATGTAAACTCGTCATCACAGTAAATAATTGAATAACTGTAGCATCAAAATTTGAAAGAAAAATTTCATCGAATAAAGTATGATCAGGATGAATTCTAGTTATGACATCACGGGAAAACATCAAGAATTGAATGAAAAAAAAAAGACATCTAGAGAATCTAGATCTTACCGACGACCCGTCAAAAAGAGGCCCCAAAAAGGTCTGAAAAGTTTTTTTTCCCAAAAAATCTGTAAGTGGTACAAAGGGTCTAGTGGTGTATTGACGTCAATTTTCAAATCTGTAGGCAAAACGGTACGGCCAGAAACACTGGAACACACACACAAGCAAACCCATAAGCAAACATACAAACGCACATAAAAAAGGATAGAACTGTTTGCCATCTTTGATGGCTACGGTTATTCAAGTATATGTAATTATATGACCCAGATTCCCTGTCTGATTGGTGGTCTCAAGGAAACGGTTAGATCAATAGAGAATACCATTGTAAGAAAACGAGTAACATTAAAAGTGTTAACACCTGCAAGTTTGTTGTTTTAATTTATTTTTTGTCCATAAAATATTTGACTAGTCATAAAAGCTACCTGTTGGGCAGTAATAAATTTGACGATGTCTGCTCGCTTTGAAAATGAGATTTGGCCTTTGATAAATGATTTATTATCGGTCAACTAGAAAAAGTAGAAAGCCAACATATTTTCTGATGAGAATAAGAAAAGAAGCACAAAATAACAATTCGTTGATTTGAATGTTTTTCAATGAGATATAAAAAAAAAATATGAATTGGCAGCGCATGATAAGTGTCCAACTCCCTTTTTTTCTTCAAGTTGGTATTTTCAATATTTTTGGAGCTACAATGTCCATTTTTTTTTTCAAATTTTCCAGCTTGAAAACTTTATGAATCACAAGGAAAAATAGTTGAGCCTCAGAATGAAAGAATTTAGCATTGTAGCTTTAAAAATAACGGAATTATCAACTTGAACAATATGGTGCATTGAGCACTTATTCTAGACAGCCACTCATACTTCTTTTGAGCTTTTTGATTTAGTTATCCAGACGTGGGACAGGCCCTAGGCACTGGAAAAAACTGACAGTCGTCCAGGGCAGCAGGTGCTAGCGGGGTGACATGTGTTGGGGCGGCCAGTGCTAGGGGTAGCTTGTGTTAGGAGAGGCAAGTACCAGGGGGCGTCTGTTATGTGTCTTAGATGGTGGGACTTCTCAAATACAAATGGAAAATGAAAAAATTTAATAAATCAAACAGAATAAATGTTATGATAAAAAATTTACTTGATGTGAAATCAGATTTTTCAGGAATATCAGACAGTTAAATACTTTCTATCACAGTTATATCAAGAGAAACAATCGACAAAGGAAATTCTCAGAACCGACGACAAGTCCATTTAATTAATGCATTGTAATTTAAATGACTGACGTTTGTATAAGTCAGTATATATATATATATATATATATATATATATATATATATATATATATATATATATATATATATATATATATATATATATATATATATCAGTTTGTCCCTCATGAAATGACCGTTTTTTGGCATTTGTCTTTATGATTGCAATTTCGACGGATTCTGTAGGAGAATCTGTACTTACGTATTTAACTGATTATATGACATGAGCTTTCTTTTGAATTTTCAACTTATGATTCGTCTTTTCAGCTTTGATAAGATAATCTTTCACTCTTGCAGATGCTGTCCTCGAAAAAAAAAAGACTATTATTTTTGTATGAGTTCAAACTCGATAAAAAAACAAAACAAACACTGTTCACGCTCTCAAGAAGATCGATTTTGCAATTTTGATCGGAGTTTGCTCAGAAAGAAAAGTGTGAGGTTTGATCCACAAAATTTCGTTTCAGAGTCATGAGTCTTGATAATGACCTTAAGTACACCCTCAATTAGATGTTGAAGATGATAATTCAAGGAACGATGTGGAAACTGATACAAGAACAACTGCTCGAGCTCTGATCAAAATTTTCAGTTTTCAAAAACAACTTTAGGGTGTCATAAAGAATATTTTCCTTTCATATATGGCCATTTTGTGTGGGAATTTGATATTTAATTTTCTCGCTGGAAGACATGAATAATGAGATAATACTATATTTTAAGGGGCTTTGAAGTTCAGCTTGCTTGACGACAGGAAGCCGAGGGCTGGCCCTGTTCAGATGTCAGGGAACGTCTGTCCCTCCTATTTGGAATGTGAGGGAATAGGTCCCTTACAAAAGGAAATTTTCATTGATTTACTGCATCCACCAGACAATTCTGATGAGGAATAATTTTCAATGCTAAAAAGGAAACATGGTAAATATAGAAGAAAATGAAACGTGCTGTAAAATAACCCAATTTGGACAAAAGAGTTCCCTTACGATCACGTTACTGTCTTGCTATACTTTTGAATACCATGGTCAGATGGTTGACAGCCAGGGAATCTACAAATAGCTTGGATCATGTAGAAAGCCACCCACAGCGATCTCGTTATTCCTCCTGAAGTGAAGATCGATCCCTAGACCACGCTTGATAATGCAAGCAAATCCCCTAACCCCTAACTCAAAACCCTCTGACTGTCCTGGCTGCAAGTCACAAAAGAAAAGAATGCAGGACCCATATAGATTTCAATACTTGTTTGGACTATTGAGCTCATTCTTTGAACTGCTATGGTGGTTACCAAAGTACTTTGGCTGATCTATTCACATCCTTCTTCATGTGTACAATCTATCCTGAAGACAGGAGTCTCTTTTCCCCGAGATTTAGGGCAATTAGAAAATAAATAGCAGCTAATATATAGACCGGGTCAGCTCATTCTCAGCAGTATGAGCCATGCAGACGACTCCATTTTCAACAACTCGAGTGATACAAGTGATTCCATATTTACATACAGGGATGTTCTCCAATTATCTATCTGCTGATGACGAAAGCCCACATCTACTTTTTCTCTTTGCCATTATTATCTGAAGATCGAGGGACTCCACTTTTTCCTTTAGAGATTATACAGCTAAAGGGACAAGGGGTCTATTAGAAAATTTCCCCACAGCCCAATGGGAAGAGTCCCCGAAAGGTTCATAAATCATAGTTCACCTACTGCATTTCTACTGACAGGATATATTTATACATACATGAATTGCATAAATAATAATCCAGTCTTTGGGGTCGTTTATTATCACCAATTGTCTATTCATTGCAAATTTCCTATTTTCATCGAATCCCTCTGGGAGCTAAGTCCCTAGGCCCCTTAAATCTCTAGCTACATCTCTGCGAAGATGGCTGGAGAATGGATCAGTCAAAACGTTGTAACAATCAAAGTAACACACGGAATGAGCTCAGTGATCAGAAGCAAAGGTTGCAATGATTATGAATCCAAAGTATAAAGTGGAGCAACTCATATGGGTGTCGATGTGTCAAAAACCAACTCGTATTTGTCAGGTGAAAATTGTACAATACAACTGTTTTGCAGGTATTTCGGAAATGTTTATTTCAATAGATATTGATATGAGTTGGGTGAATCAACATCAACATGAATCATCTTTCATCAGATATTTCTTGTTTTATTTTGGTTGAAATTATATAATGAGGATTTAGGATGTTGGTATCCGTTCTAAATATCCCACCATCAAGCTATACCATCAAGTGCTTTTACGTGCAGACGTAGTTGTCCTTTCAGGATTTAACTCAACAGTTTTAGACAGAAGTTATCCTATCAAGTAACGGTTCCATTAAGTTTGTTATCACTAAAAAAAAAACAGATTTCAAAACTAAGATATAAAAAATACGTCTTACGTTTCAAACAAATCTATGAGATCTGGCAGTTTTACCCATGGTTCAGAAAGACTTTTTTGCTGCACACCACTTGACATTAAATCAGCACTTGAAGACCTTTCAGGGATAAATTAGACGGAGAAAAGAGTGAATGACGTCCATAGAATTTTATTCTATGAGACATTTTTTGTCTGTGTTAATGTCGGTTGCGTGGTACAAAATATTAACTTGCATAGATTACTGTAACAAGATCACCCAGGCCAGAAATGCGACATTATTGGCTATTGAAGTAGCAAACATTGGAACACAGATTTTATTTATTCATTTATATCTTGTTGCTTGCAGCCACACCAGTTAGAGAGCACGGGAGGGATCGAGAACAGTGTAGAGATCGGTTTTCTCCTTGGTATGATCGTGATCGCTACAGGAGGCTATCTGCATAATCTCAAGATGCTTACGGAATTAGGTATTACTAGACGGTCACCCATCTAGGTACTGACCAGGGTAAGACATCGCTTAACCTTCGATGATCGTGCAAGAACCGGTGCGATTTGACCGTAATGCAGACAGGTCTGGTTAATCGCTCAATAGGAATCATTATATGATCAACTTCTTTTGGCAGCATGTTATGTTGGGGGTGATCAATTAAAAGATTCGAAAAAGGAGTAATCAATGAATAAGTTACTTATCTCGCCTCTTTGTTGGTTGGAGATTACTAAAAAAAATTTGAATTTCCAAAAATAGACGTAGATTTTGTCTGACACAAACTCGGGGATCTATTTGGCATAAACTCTCATTGGAAATTTCGTCATCTCTAATAAGAACTAATTCGGTGGATTTAAAAATGAGAAAAAAATTTTTTTTTTGCTAGACACGATTGACAGTAAATATTGAAAATTCTAGCCCTCTAAATTCCAATTGTGTAGCTTTTGCGTGTGATACATAGCTACATAGCCTGTCAGCCGGACCGACTTGAAAACTGAAGAAACCTATTTTGAGAGTTTTGGTTGACGGTTCCAAATTTGATAAAACTTCGGAACGACTGGAAATGCGTGTGAAATGAAACCAAAGAAATGGCGTCATACCTCAAGATAAAAATAAAATTTCGTGGAAATGGTATAGTAAGCCGCAGGAGGACATGCTAACTTGGCTGAAATGAATGATACAGACGATATTCAAGAAACTCTGTACTTTACGTTCCGGTAGTTAATGTTATCGCAGGATAAAATATCCGTCCCAAAGCAGTTAAGCGATTGACTGACGTGTTTGATTTCTTGCAGAAACGCGCCTGATTGCGACAGGGTAAAAAACACTCCTATTTCCATTCCAAATGGAGATGATTATCGCAACTTTTATATCGTATGTCTAATAAATTCGTAGATAGATAAGACTTGTCAAGTTGGTAAGAGAGCTGCCTTCCATGGCCATGGTTTCAAATCTTGGTAGGGAAGCATTTGTCAATCTTGAGTACAGGTCAACCCTTTAGTCACGAAATCATTATGATCGACTCTTTTGAGGTATAATTACCGTATATGAGTCATATTTTTTATCGCACTGTATGAGTAGCAGCAAAATTTTTAATTCATCAACTTATTAATTGGAGTCATTTCACATCTTCTCATTAATAATTGGTACATATCTTATATGTTTATCATTTGATGGCAATAGCCATTAAATATATTTTAGTTCTAAACATAGTCATTCCCATTATGTTCGAATTTCAACCTTATAAATTTTTGCTCATGTATAGGTCGACCCCAAATTTCTAGCCTAAGATTTCATTCTGCAAAAATCGACCTATAGGTTTCGTTTAACGTGACGTGATAGACAAATAGCAAAGAGTTTACTCCGCTAAAAATGGTGAGAGTTGTTCTTGTTCTGGGATAAAAACGAAGTTGACTCAACCTTGGGCTGGAGCTAAACAATATCTCACTATGTTTCTAAGTGACGTGGAAGGAAACACTTTATTGATAGCAGAACAATATTCTGCTGAACTTAATAGTCAGGATTTTATGAGAGACGTAACTTTCACCCACAGAATATGAATATCCGTACACGGACTATATGAGTAACTGTAGAACGTGCGCATTTCAGAACTACTCATCTAAAAAAAATATATCTTTTACCTAAAATCATTTAGTGAGTATAGATATTTTTATCTAAAATTACAAAAAAAAAAAAATACTCGCACAAGCTCTGGGCATGGTTAGTCCAAAACAACCATTTAGCTCCCCCGAAAAGCTTTTTTGAAAAACAAAAAAACGTTTTTAGAGGGTGTCCAGTGATGTACTAATGCAATTTTTCTAGGTGGTAGCCCCAAAAATGGTACTAGAGAGACACGCATACACATTAAAAGACAAACAAAAAGAGAAACATCTATTGCCCGCTTGGTTGGTTTGTCAGGTCATTCGTGGGGCTACGGTGATTCGATACAAACTTGGTGACCTGTTTTCAAATGTTTGAGTCGACTCACAAACACTATTCCTGCACTTCTGTCAGAACTTGTTGATTATCCAATATTATGTTTAGGAGATCATTTCTAACCAGACAGACGCAGATGTTCTGCCATTGGCATTTGTTCTGTGTTTTCTGAACCAGCAGGATCAGGGTTCGCTCCGTGACCAAGTCAAGCTTCCTTACGTCATTGCAACTAGTTGCTAAGACTCAACAGAATTGTCCCACACGCTCGCACACCTTAAACCGACATTGTATCACATCCTGTGGGGGTACAGGTAGATAGGAGATCACGAATACTGTTAACAATTCCAGTAACATGAGCTTCTGTAGAGAGTTCATTCGGTAAAGCTGATTCAGAAGTTTTGACGGAGTATTGTGAATTTGGCCGGGTTGAATATTGAATCAGACATCACCATATTGCCAATTGATATCAATGCTGCCATAAGTCATTTTGATAGGAAAATAGGTCTGGTTATTCACTCAATAGAAAACTTCATGCAACCAATCTCTTTTGGCAGAATACTGTGTTGAGTAAAAATTGGGAAAGGGGTGATCAATGAATAAATTATTTCTCTTTGGTAGTAGTTACAGAAAGAAGTCCGAATTGAAAATAAAAAATGTTAATGCCACCGGACACAAAACAATTTAGCAGAAACTTACATTTCAAATTGAACTCCCACTAAAACCTATTAGGGGAGGGGGTGACAAGAAGAAAACTTTTTTTCCTAGACATATTAAGGGGTGATCATTTCAATTTTCAGCTCTATAACTCTATTGGTGTGGTCTGTACTCATAATACATACATAGTGAGACAAGCTAAAAAAGTGGAGAGACATATGTTGACAGTTTTGGTTGACGGTTTCCAATGAGAGATCAGGCGAGTTCTTTTCAGTGAATAAGCTTGTTTAGTTTATGAAACAGAATCGCATTAAATTTGCATTTTTAATTGTATAATCAACTTTATCGTGAATGTAAAGACAATGCAAACGAGAACCAGAGTCAGATTTAGACCTCAGGGGCCCGGGGGCACTTAAGGTTCCGTGGGCCTCCCATACACGGAAATCAAAATACACAGCAAATCCAAAAATTTACCCAGCAAATTCGTTTATTGCGTGTAATTAGAACTGAAAAATTACATATTCATAGAAAGATAAAATGTGTTATATACCGGAAGTACATACATGTTAATACAAGCCAGCAAAATCCAAGTAGATTTTTTTTTGTATTCCCGAACACCAATCATTGTAGACCCGAATTGCAAGCAAAAACCTTCATTAATTAATTAACAGGGATTATCGTAGACTGTTTGACACATAGTAAAGTCTGGCCCCTTCCAAACATGCACCTTTGGAACAGGCATTGCACTAGTTTGAACGAATAAATTATTATATTGTTCTTATTGAAATACCGTTGCCACCAAACGTGGGTTCTATCTCATTTTACATGTACGTATGTTTGTGTTCCAGCGCTCATGGCTATACCGTTTTATCTGCAGACTTGAACATTGGCATCAGTACTCCACTAAAAACCTTCTAAAAATGATTTTTGTTACAAAAAGCTTTTGGGACTTTATCTTGTCAGGTTTATCAATAACATCTAGATTCTTTGGAATATAGGTTTTTTTTTATTACTCTATTTAGATGTTTTCCTGTTTAAAAAAAAACGCCCATGATGCCATATTCATTCATTCATTGAGTTTTTAACATGATTTTTTACGTTACGGTTGTTCAATTATTGACTTTGACGGTGAGTTTTATCATCTTCTTTGTTTGAAGAGTTCCCCTCTTAAAACCCTGCTTTCTATCTTGTTTCATTCCCTTTTATTTACTTACATTGTTCTTGTTAAGAACTGCCCACCGAAACTGTCAACATCGACTAAAGTTTCTTCGGTTTTTAAGTGATTTAGCCTGGTTGCATGTACAGACCACACCAATGGAGTTGGGAAGCTGAAAATTAGATTTACTCCTTGATATGTCTAGGAAAAAATCTTTTTTTGTTTTTCGAAAATTCTTCCCAGGATGGGGAGGAGGGTGTGCAATTTACAATGTTAGGTTTTGCTAAATTGTTCTCTTAGTTTGTGTTCAGCAACGTTCACTCTTGTTTTACTCAAATTTGGCCTTTTTAGTGATCAAACAAAAGGCAAGAGAAATAACGAATTTATTGATCACCCCTTTTTTCAATTTTTTAATTGATCACTTATCTCTCGATGTCATATGCTGATGGACTGAGTATTGATGTGCTGTGAATGGAAGATAAAGATAGTACAATAGACAAGCAAGCATTCAATTGGAAAGACATGAGGCCAATACTGCATTGTGGGCAGGTAAATGACGTCACAGTAAAGGAACATAATTAGCTCTTAGCATTAGAATTATATAGATTCAATTTGTAGCAACAGTTTTTATTGGTCGGTGGGAGCTTTCATACGATTATCTAACATCGAGGAAGGCGCGCTGCCTAAAGATATTGGTCACGTGACAGTTTCTGTTGACTAACCAGACCTGTTATTTCATAGGGGTTGTTTTTTTTCTCTCCCTTTTCCTCATCTTATCTGATCCCACCCTGCCAGTTATCTTCTTTCTTGTGGGGCGTCATCATCTTCTTTACATTCGTCATCATCTAATCCACCCCCCCCCATTCATTTCTGCTCCCTTGTTATTTCAACACCATAAATGTCAAGTAACACTCACCCGCACTGCCATAAATGTACACACGAAATTCGTGATGCAATGACAATCATTTTTTGAGTTATTGATCCAGCGAGCAGAAATGATTCATCAAAGATCCTAAGCGCTGAGTCAGAGAGGAAATGTATGTAAGAAACGAGCACGGACTCTATAAATTTTCTCACAATAACCTAGGACCAGGCAGCTCGGTTTATAGCCTTACTGGGGTCGGCAATCTTTTTGTGGGCCGGCCTGGGTTAAAAAAGAAGAAGTTTTATAACTTGTAGGCTTAAGGGAATAAAAATGAAACAATGATTACACAACGCTATGTAAAAAGCTTGTATTTTCAATTACGTTACAGTTTTTTTCCGCTATCTTAAATATATTAGTGAGAGGTGTTTGCGAGTTTGTCAGTCATGCTATAAAAAGTACCTAAACATGGGTGTAGCGCAATCAAATTCGGTAGGCCTCCTCAATGGACCAGGGGAGGTTTTAAAATGAAAAGTCTGGAGAAAACTATTTTTAAAAGGGTTTTAGAGGGTGGGGTCTGTTTATAATGTAACTATATTGCCTAAGCAGAACCTACTTTCCGTCCATATACATGTGTTCTTATTTAATATGTTTATATATAATTCTTTAAGGAATTTCAAGCGAGGAGACCCCCTTTAAGAAGTCAAAAGTGAGGGAGGCAATCCTAAATTAGTAATAAATAAATTTCAGTTAAATAGTTTTTTTAGACGTTATTAATGTAGCTATATTGCAAAACTAAACTCTTACTTTCCGTTCAATATATATATATATATATATATATATATATATATATATATATATATATATATATATATATATATATATATATATATATATATATGTATGTATATATATATATATATATATATATATGTGTGTGTGTGTGTGTGTGTGTGTTCACTAGTACGAAAACAACAAAAGATTAGTCCAATTCAAAAAGATGCTCTGTGTCCGTCATTTTTAATGAAAGACGTATTAAATAAAATATGCTGCCAAATTATATATTAAAATACATGATAATTGAATAATTGACATATCCACAGTACCACGAGGTAGGATCGAAACCTTCGATTCAGACCCAGCAGCTTGTGCCTTATCTCTGCCCCATGCAGAACTGGACGGACAATATGGTTGAATTTATGCGATATACTTACTTAAGCACAATTCTCCATACTGCAGGGGTGCCATGTTAGTGTAACTGTTTTGTTTTTAAAATCCCCAAATCAGTTACATGGTGAACAACAGATGATCCAATCAAGAGACAGTTTATACGTTGTACAGTTATAATAAAGTATAGGGAAACAAAGAAAAAACACTTTTGAAGTTTTTTTTAATGTTTAGTGTTTAAAGCTGTAAAGCTTTCTAGAATATATATATATATATATATATATATATATATATATATATATATATATATATATATATATATATATATATATATATATATAATGTGCACTGTAGAGAGTGAGACAGACTCGGGAGTGAGGTGTTTGGAGGTAAGATTTATTAATCCTTATAAGTAAATTGTCCATACATGTTTCGGGATTCTTCCCATCATCAGTGGTGTGTGCTGTGTGAGTGTGTATTAAAATTTCCCATGTGGAACCAGAGTCCACTGTCAGGAGCTATGCATTGTGGGTATATATATATATATATATATATATATATATATATATATATATATATATATATATATATATATACCTCCATGTATGATCAATCAATGAGAACTATGAATTTTTTTAGGTAAAAGGTACAAAATTTTGTTCAATTGTTTATCACGTTTTATGTTCATCAATCGAACTGTAGGAACACGTAGTGTTGAAACATGTTTAGCAATAAAATATTGATTTGTAAGTGGCTACTACAAAAGTGAGAGTTTTGGTTTATTTTCCGATACTGTATTTTATTGTTCACTAACCGAAGACAGATACAGGAAGCAAGGAATTTTATTTTCAGTGAAGCCAGCGGTCCATATAAAATGGCGTCGCGGGCCGTAGTTTACCGACCCCCTGGCCTACCAAAGCTAAGCGTTATTGTAAGTTCTCCGATGCATTCCTATATGAGGCTGCATAAATGAAATGGGCGTGAAATAAATTCATTAAACAAACATACTATTAAGAGTCTTTACTGGTAGATGTAATATCAATTCGTTATCTTAATATTCAAAATGAGCATTAACTTTATTAATAAAGTTGGCTTGTCGCTCAATAGAAACTGTTCCATGACCAACGTCTTTTGGCAGCATGCCGTGTTGGGGGTCATCAATAACAAAAATCTTGGAAAAAATGGTGATTTATAAAGAGAAATAGGGTAGATATAATTCAAAAAACGTCTGCAAGCAGGCAAATATTAAAAGATCAATTGAGCATGAGTTTACATAGCAAACTGAACCACCTATTAGAAACCTAGGGGGGTGGAAAAACAAACAAACGTACAGTGAGGAGTGAATGCTTAAAATTGCAGCCCTCTACCTCCATTGGTGTGATCTGTACGTGAGCCAGCCGGACCAAAATCAAAACTGAAAGAAACCTATGTTGACGGTTTTGGCGAATTATCAAAAGGAAGAAAAAATGAGAAAATTCCAAAGCGGCATCATTGAAAATCCAACTTTGTTAGACTCAGTGCAGCCAGTACTCGATCAGTGCTAAATTGATCGGCCTTTTACAATATTAGATATAATAAACAAACAAACAGAAATTTGTTTGTAACTGAATTTTTTTCCGGATTCTCCACCATTGAAGAATCCTCCTGACTATTTATTAAAGCGACTAGGCAATATGCATTCACTTCACTATCAAAATACACGAATACACACACATACATTTCAAACCAAAAGTTATCCTCATCTACACACGTTCCCTCCTGCTCCAACAAAACAACCAAACAACAGAGAAATATTTCCATTCTCTCTTCAGTATCAAAACATACAAAGATCATTTTTTTTCTGTGAACCACTGAATTTTATTTTCTCTGAAAAGGATGGTTGGCTCCCGTCGTAATACATCGAAACACGCTCAGGGAATACCAAAATTGTCATGATCACTTCAAACCCACAATACTCACACACACACACACACACTCACTCACGCAAATATATATATATATATATATATGTTTTGTAGATGTGAGTTGATCTGATCGAATTTTGATGAAAGCGACGATTGGAAAGTGAAGAAGAAAAAACTTTTTTTTATTATAACGTGGGCATGTTTCGATGCATTTCGACAAGTACCAGATATTTTTTTTCCAGAGAAAAGTGGTGTGGAAAAATTGTATGCAGTTTACATGTTTGAGATAGCAGAAAAGAAATGAGGATGTTTCTGTATTGTGGGTTTGTTTAGTAGGGGTAGGAGGAGATGTGTTTGTAAACTTTTCCTTAGAACTGACCATTCTCATTCCGACCCCTCCTCTCACTAGTCCTTCTTATCTGAGACTAACCCAAACACTCACAGACATGCTTTATACATATTTTGTTATTAAGGTGCTGTGAGTAAATTTCCTCTTGTTGGGATCGTCAGTTGTTTATATATATATATATATATATATATATATATATATATATATATATATATATATATATATATATATATATATATAGTACTCTAAAACAACTTAACTTCAGGAGTAAAAAGTTGTATGTATCGAGCACTCTATGAAATAAATCCATTACATTTCAGAAGTGGCTATATATTATGGATATATCATTATATTAAGTTACACTACTAGCCTGATTTGTACCGCATATACTGTATATATATATATGTATATATATATATATATATATATATATGTGTGTGTGTGTGTGTGTGTGAGAGAGAGAGAGAGTGTGTGCACGCGCGTGATTTTAGATGCATCGTTTGTTATTTGAAACTCTAATTGGAATGACATCCCCTTTTTTACACGACGAATATGCTAGTCAGCCTAAATGGCGTAAATAGAATGAACAATCAAAGAAATAGACTATTGCAGGGATCGAACCTGCGTTCGAGACGGACTCCTGTTAGACGCATTTTTATAGCAGCCCATTTCTTCGATTGTTTATTCTATTTATGATATCTAGGCCAAGTGTTACATTTGTCGTATAATGAAAGCATAAAACGTGTTTTGTTGACATGATAATGAGTACCTGTACTGCCTGTAGGCGTGATACGTACATGCATAGTCAGCCAGCCAGCCGGCAAGCCAGCCAGCAAGCCAGCCAGCCAGCCAGCCAGCCAAACCAACTTGAGAACCGAAGAAACCTATACTGACAGTGTTGGTGACAGTTTTTGTTCACAGTTTCTAACAGGTCAGGAGAACAGGAAAGCTGTGTTGCCAACTATAAAGATATAGTTTTGAAAAATGCTAAAAATTGCTAGAATGCACTGAAAATATTCTGAAAATGGTTGAAAACTTGCCAAAAGAACGGCAGAAATGTTTGAACTCGCCTGCGCTAATTTAGCACCTTCGCACACAGCCAAAACGAGAAACACGCAAGAAACTGCGCCTTCTATCTTTAGAGCACTAGTAACCTTTTGCACCTTTTGTCATTGTTCCATCTAGCTACATGTTCTACGTATTTCCATTTTCGCTTCAGAATTATTTCTGTGATATATTCTATTTTTGTCTGTTTTCTGATCCTTGTTTTCACTCTATATCTTATTCCCAACGATGCTCTTTCCATTTCGATTGTTTTTCAAGCGATTTAGTTAACTTCCATGTTTCACGCGATAGTTGATGTTAAACATTCATTGTATACTTCACGTCTCAAGCATATTGGTTTAAGTAAACAAAGAGAGAAAAGAATATTTTGCGTATTGTGTTATAATTTGATTGGTTGGTTGTCTCCAGTTTTTAATAAATTGTGGAATAATCAGATTGTTCGATTTTGTGCTCTGTGTCGTAATCTGATTGGTTCCTGTCGTAATCTGATGAGACGAAGTCTCCTATGTTGTCCATTGAAGAGAGTGTTAAGGTAAATAGACGAGTTTATCTTCAAATGTTTTGAAGAAAAAGTGTTAGCTTGGGTAACTGAAGCCTTTGGCAAGTGTTACGTCTTCGATCAAGACAATGCACCTGCTCACACATAGATTATCACGCAGACGTGGTTCAGAAAGTATTTCAACTGATTCAGAGACAAAAACATCGAACTTCCTTCAAGCCCTGACATCAATTCAATGGATTTTGCCATCTGGTCCATTTTGGACAGTGATGTTTCAAATATCACCCACAGCAGTGTTGTAACTCTGAAGCCAGCTGTTATCACGTTTTTGTCCAATTCAGACGAAGAAACTGCGTGGCTTTTATGTACGTAAGAGGTAATCTCATCTAAAGGCTATAATGAAGGAAAATAGTGGTCATATCGAAAAATAACTGTTGTATGGACTCAGAATAGACAATGGAATGTATGTGTTTTGTACAATACACGTATCTCAATTCAGTTCTGAACAAATTGGAAAAGACTGATGGGTAAATTTCTATGACAGTCGTCTGATTGTCATCAACAAGCATCTTCAGGTTAGAAAGTAATTTGCATAAATATAATTTGAAGGAAAAGCCATTTGTGAAAGGCATCAAAAGCCATTTGTAATAAACATTTGTAGAAATAGTTTTAATCTCACCCTTACAGATATCTTAGAACCATTAGTTTTGGAATCTACAAATGGACATAATTACAATTATTTCGCAAAGCACTTCCATTTTGATAGATTAACCCATTCATGAATGAGTAAATACCGGATATTTTATTGAAATTTCGGTCATCCATAGTTTTACTGCAATATCAGACGCAATTCGTAAATATGTGCAAAAACAGTAGTTTTAGCTGAGGAGAAATACTATTACTTAACTTTTGAACTGTGTTAACAGATTTATAGATATCTCCCGTAAGCAACCGTATTTTCACTATATTTTCAGTAAAAAGTGAGCAATATCTTTCTCCCCAAACCCAGTTAATTAATCATGAAATTATTTAATTTTCTTTGAATCAAATTTCTCTGAGGTCTACTCTATTTTCACGATGATCTTCAAAAACAAGTTCAGTTTTTCTGTTGAAACACATCAAACACGGTTGAATCGAAGTATTTTGTTAATAAGATTGTAAACACGATTTAAAAACGCTCTAAAATCTACTTTGAGTGCACAAAAGTATTTCGTTTTTTACGACCAACTTATATGCTGCTGTCAGTTCAGAAGAATATGCAAAATGAAAATTTAGAATAACCTCTCATTGCATCGAGATTTCAAGCTGGAATTTCAATGGTAGAAACAGTAGGTACATAATAACTTTCCCAGAAAATTTTAGTTCTTACTCTCCAGTTGAGTGACCACAGATACGATTCCAAAAAGCTTTGTTCCTGTCAAGGAAGAATCAGAATAGGTAACCGAGCTAGCACCTATCTGCGCTGCTTGATTCAACTTACATGCATCGAATCCAATCACCTCGTGAAAGAAAATACCAAGGACTCATTTGCTGACCGTTGAGTCCAAAGGCAGGAGGATTATTCTCTTCTATCTGTGTGTCGACAAGCAAGAAGAAAGAACCACTTGAATTTCAGCTTGAACCAAGCTTTTTCAACTCGTTTGTGTGGTCACACGATTGGAGCGTGAAACTCAAATTTTGTGGAAAAGTTTTTGCACTTGAATATCTCGGTGCAATAAAACGTTATTCAAATTTCTATTATTTTTTCTGAACACCCAGTTTTTTTCTTGCATTCTAAATCAAAATTTATTCCTAATTGAAGATATTTAATCATTGTAATACATTTTGAAAAGATCTTTAAAAAGTACATGGAGTTAGCTATTATCTTGTCTCTTTCGGGGCCAAAATACAGATCGCTTCTTCCTTTCACTTATATGCGACATTTTTTGAAACCTAACTAATAGATTGGTGCAAAAATAATTGCGTTTTTTGTTATTTTAAACCTAGATGCTTATTTGGGGATAAAATTTGATTTAACAACGTTCATGGAATATGAAATATTAAAGTGGAAATCTTGCTCATTTTAAGATAAACGTTTTCTTTTCTGGTTGATTTTAGGCTGTCAAATGGTGAAAGCAAATTCGAGGGATTTTGTTGTATGAGTTCAAAATGGTACGTAAATCAGCAAAAACTGCTTGCAATATCAACCTAGTCTTTGCCCAAGGAACAAGCTGAAACATTCTGTTTTAAAGATGGTGGGGGAAAACTGCAATTATTTTTGTACAGACCAAATATTTTCCCAAATTTTTAACGATCTCAAGTAATGAACAGTTTAGTTTTCTTGGTTATCTGTCCGTATCCATGTAATCTTTCACTTAAAGGTAACATGTTTGCTGATATCTCCCATCTGCTGTTTAAAGCAATGGACTTTTCAATTTAAACGACTGTTCTTTAGTTTCTTTTCTAAAAAAGCACCATCAAATAGAAATCAAGAACAGGCAGTCCCCACTTTTGAAGTCATTATAGAGGCAGTGCGCTTTTTTTCCTCTCTCTTTCACATCCCAGTCTCCTATACCTCATGTGCGATCATCACCATCTTTTGGGTCTGATAACGCCCGAAGATTTTCCAATTAATGGTAATTGCATCTTCGCTTTTCGCCATTTCTGCTTACGGACAGTTTTTATAAGAACGCTCTTCTTACAGGCAGCAGGGTGAATCTATTTTTTTTTCGCAAGGATTGACTGGTACTCATGACAGGTCGGGTTAGTTACTCAATAGAAATCTTCAAGGTGACAAACATCTTTTGACAGCATGCTGTGGGAGTGATCAATTAAAAAGCAGACAAGGGGATGAACAATGGATAAGTTACTCCTCTTGACTTCTGGTGGGTAATGGTCACTAAAAACCCGACCCATTTTTGAAAAACAAACGTGAATACTGCTGGACTCTAACTATGGGATTAATTTAGCATAAACATACATTGCAAATTAAACTGTCCCCAAAAATACATTCAGGGGGATTTGATAAGGAGTGAATGTCCCATTGGCGTGAAACATAATACTTGAATGTATACGTAACCAACTGGACCAAGTTGAAAACTGAAGAAATCCATGTTGACTATCTTTGTGACAGTCTTTGTTTGGCGGTTTCAAATAAAATGATGATGTATGTAGAAATTATAAGGGCGTTGAGGTGAAGTCAAGTAACTTTGACCATTTCTGTATTCTGCGACAGCTTTTAGTTTAAATATATACCAAGTTGTGTGGGTTATTCCCAGGGGATGGCCATTCCTGCCCAGTCATGTCTGAAGAAAAAAAACCGCGGAGAAAAACTGCCAGCAAGGGTGACAATATTGGTTTGTTCAGTTTATAAGTTGGTCTGGCTAGCTGGCTGGCAGGCTGGCTGGCTGGCAGGCTGGCAGGCTGGCAGGCAGGCTGGCGAAATATGCATGCATGTTGCGTACAGGCTACACTATAGAGTAGTTATTCATTTATCTATTTATCCATCTATCTATCTATCTATCTATCCTGTTTTTGAGTTACTGTGTTTCTGCTCTAAAAAAGCATAACATTTTTATATCTTTTGAATGGAAGGCTGAAGATTTTTGAATAAAAACAAAAAAGACTTAAACACAACTTGGCAATAAAGGTAAAAAAAATAAACACCGGATGCGAAGATATAGGCATAGGTATTTTTAATGAGAAAATACGCATATTGCCGGTTCAAAATGATCAGTAAAGCAGCTATTCCTGGAGGAAATCAAAAGGCAATCTGAAGAGCGAAAGTAGAGGGGGGGGGGTAATCCAGTTAAACTATGAAGAAATATCAGTAATTTTAAAATTCATTTCTAAACATATCTGGCGAATATAAACTTCTTACAATGGCAACCGATCGAGTAATTGCCGTGCGTGCACACACTCGTAGAGATTTTCTCAATTTTAGTGTAATTAATGAAGTAATTTCAGATGATTTTGTACAATTAATCGATTTTTCATTAGATGTATTCTTAAATTTTTAAAATAATCATTAAAATTTGAATTTCAATTTATCGTTGCTGATCAACTTTACGCGGAGGGGGGCAGGTCTTTGATGAAATTCATACTCTAAAAAAGGGGATGGTGATCCAAGAAAGTTTGGAAAACACTGCGACAGACTATACTTGGAATATCTACACGAAGCATATAACTCCAAGAATGCTCGTATAGATCTTTTATCTTATTCTTCTGGCTATACTTATATTTGTAAAAGTTTGTGACGATGTTCACCTTCTCCTTCTAAACATGAACTACAGCCCGAGCTAATGAATTAGGGTAACCATCAAAGGTGCAAGAATTGAGCACGCAAAAACAGAGGTGATTTGTAACATTTTTAGGGGTATGTACTCTCATGTACATAGATAAAAATACAAAATTTGCTCACATCTGTATAATCAAGTATCTATATTGAATCGAATCCACGAAACGCTTACGCAGCCACAAGTATATCATGTACATATATCGACAACAAAATATGCTCACAGAAATAGAGGAAAACAAACTGAGCCAGATTCTTAAATCGATATATATATATATATATATATATATATATATATATATATATATATATATATATATATATATATATATACACACATACGTATGCACAAATACTTACATATTCATTACAATTGATGCTGTGGCTAGTTGTATTGATATGTCCATTATATTTGACGATATACACACACAACACACACAGAAATAAGATGTTTGCATGATATGTTCATTTAAATAGAGTGATAGATGGAACAATGAATACATTTATCTCTTGAAAATGGACGGAACGTCGGAATAAAAATTTCAAAAAATTTCAAAAAATTTCAAAGCATAGTTTTAATACGAAACATTGTCATTTCTCCCCCTCTCTCTATCTCCCTCTCTGTCTGTGTGTCTCTTTCAAATGCACACACACATACATACACATATGTACATACATACACTAAGGTGGATCAAGTCGTCTGACAAAGTTTTTAGCTGGATTTCGATGTGAAACTTTTACTGTATAAAGTTCAATACAGGATTAATGGAGAAGCGTTAGGTTAAAAGCATTGGCAAGGAAAGAGATTACGTTGAAAAATAAAAATCTGTTGCGGAAAATAAATGCATTTTTCTTCATTAGGCTTATTGATATACATGTACATATTTCAGAAGGCCTGCTGTACACATGATTACTTTTATTTCGACGTTTCAGCCAACTTTGCTTTATTTACAAATGTGGAGTTTATATAAGAAAATGGTGTATTTGTAAGTGGTTTATGACTTATTGTGGCTTGGGATAGTACTTAATTAAGTGGATGGCTGAGCAGAGGTCTGTGTCAAGTCCATAGTGATGTTGGCAATCACCATCTGCTATAACCTCCACATTTCTTGATAAAGCCAAGTTGTGCGAAACACCGAATGAAAGGAATTATTTTTACAGCAGGCTTTCTGATATTGTCATTTCATACTCATATTGTCAGATTCACCAAACTCTATACTAATACACTCATTATACGCACTAACATGTATCTTGAACCTGTTTTAACCCATGCAATGACATCATAGCCTCCCGTGATGATCCTGTTAATCACAAACCAAGCCCCCCCCCCTCAACCGTCTGACTGACTTGCCTGCGAGCAACAAGAGATTAATGAATACATATATTTGCATGTACCTTATTACCAATGCTGACATCACACTCACGTCTATTTCCCGGTAACGTATGGTTTACCAGCAAGTGTGTTCGAGCAGCGAGGGTGTCAGGGAAGGCAACTACCCTCCCGAAATCGGCAATTGATATTTTTGCTGCCTTGAGAGGCAGAAAACAATATTTCTTTTTAATTTGTATGTTTGTGTGATTTGTTCTAATTGTGTCAATTGATAGCTGGAAATTGATATTTGTGTTTTTAATGTGTGTTAAATTCTAGAATTCCCATATGCAGACGGCTATTAGATGCATTGTCTAAAGGAAGACTGCATTGCCAAGGGTAAAGTGCATTGCCATATGTTGAAAAATAAATATTTGTGGTGTGAAATAAATGCTTTCCTCCATTAGGCTATAATTTATTGATGTGCTTACATATAAGTACATGTATACTTCTGCTGACATTACGCTCACGTCAATGTCCAGATGATGTATGGGTTATCAGATATATTGTCTAAAGTAAATTATTTGTTCTCTTTCAATAAAAGGCTTCATTACATTCATATCGTTCACTGTGACAGATTATACAAGTTATATCCAGAGATGAAGGATACAATACAATGTTTTCCTTGCAGTACTAAACACCCAACATGGTGTCAAAAGCACCTTTTTGGTACGAGAGTACCAAAAATAAGAGCCCCGATGCTGACCTCATAATCATTTTAATGCCCTGATGATACATTGGTTATCAGATACATTATCTGAAGATAATTATTTGTTCTCTTGCAATTAATTTAATTCTATGACGGGCTAATAGGCTTCATTCTTATCTCGTGAAATGACACAAAAGCCGGTTGATGCTGTAAGCAGAGCCCCAAAATGCATCCCCAACATCGCCTGACTTGCAAGATCCTAAAGAATCTATTCATGTAAGAAACATCGAAGTGCATATTTCCACTAAAATACACAACTTCACTAAAGCAGACGAAAACTTGTTAGCATAATGACCGGTTTTCTACAATAGTACTTGTGTGGATGATTGAATCAGTGGAATGTTTGAATTAAATCTATTTATAAGAGAAAATGTTTTCCGTCGTTAGGCTACGATTTATTGATGCGTCTACGTCTATGTATATGTATCTTAATACCTCTGCTGACATCATACTCACGTCAATGTCCTGATGATATATGGGTTATCAGATATATTGTCTAGAGAAAATTATTTGTTCTCTTCCAATGAATTTAATTCTCTGACGCACCGTCAGGCTTCATTACATTCTTATCTCTCACAATGACACATTATAAAAGTTACATAGAGATGGCAGATTAGATACAGTGAGTGCAAAAGTATCGGATACATTACAGAAAAAATCCAAAATTGACAAAATTTGAACTCAAGATTAAATAATACGAACAATGAAAAAACAACGGGAATGGTTAATCGCTCAATGTTGGTGATCAATCAAAAAATTGGAATAAGGGGTGATCAATGAATAGGCCACTCCTCTTGCCTCTTGTTGAATTACCGACGAGTTCAAATCTTCAAAAATAAAAACAAGCGGGCAAAACGGCTGACAAATTTAGCATAAACTTACATTTAAAATTGACAATCCCTCTAAAAACAGTTTCAGATGAGAAGTTTTTTCTAGATATAATAAGGTGTTAATGTCAAAATATTCAACCCCCTAGCTCTATTGTTGCAGCCTATGGAGGTGATACATAGCCCCCCTCCCCTTAAAACTCCTTAAAACTGAAGAAATTCATTTTAAAGGTTTTTGGTGACAGATGATGATGATGATGATGATGATTTAAACTTCTACTTCCTTTTTATTTCCTATATTTTCTTCTATGATATCAAGGTCCCCTTTAAAAATGAAATCTTTAAAATATGATATCAGATACAAAATCCCCAGGGTATACGTTCCAAGATTCTCAGAGTAAGCCTGGAAGTTAAGATAGTACCTAGCCATATAAACACTATGTTTTTTCTTCTTTACAAACATACCTGTGACGTATATTGAAGCGAATGACACCATTTCAGGTGCTTGTCGCTTCTAGGTCTATTTTCACGTGTTGCAAAAATCTCCGACTCCGAGACGAGGAGAAAATTGTGATATGTGAAGCCTTGCCAGCACAAGGGCACTCACCACATACACATGATGGGGTTTAATATATGAATTCCCAGTGATAGATTAATTACAATAACTAATGATAAAACATAACAATACACGGTAAGTTCTGTGACAAGATTCGTTCTTATCGCAGATCTTAATCAAGTCAAGTCAAAGATCATACTTCGGTGGCAATTGGAGCGAGCCGAAGGCTCTTCATTCAATTCTTTACTATCCTCTCGAATTAGAGAGAATGCAACTCCCTTCTCAATTTTTTCAACCCCATCCACACAGCTTAGAGTGTACTCATTTAGCTGCTGAGTTCACAGGGGCATTGGTCTGAATGAAGAGTTTTTCATACTCTTCGCCCACACTGGGATTCAAACCAGAATCCTTCTGTGTATCAGGCAGAAGTGCTAACGATTACACTATGATATCTTATTAACGGCATATAATTTTTCCTTCCTTTTTTTAGTCAACAACTTTCCCCTTTTCACTTAAAGAGAGCATTTTTTGGCTTCTTTGTATTACATCAGACATTGCCAGCATCACTATTCTAGTGCTTTGGAACCAAAGTGGAAAAAAACAGTCTTTTGGCAACAGGCCATATTGGTGATGGTCAATTGGACGAATTTGAAAAGGGGTGATCAATGAATAAGTTACTTATTTCATCTTTCAAAAAAAGTTCATCATTTCCCAAAGGTGAATTCTGCTGGACACGGACCAAGCGATCAATATAGCATGAACTTACATTTCAAATCAAACCACCAATTCAAAACCCATTTTGTGAAGGGTGGGGAGGGGTTTCAAAGGATGAAAAAACAGTTTTTTTCTTCAAATATAGTTGTGTGTGACTTACACGCGTGACGTATACATACATAGCCAGCCAAACCATTTTGAAAACTAGAGAATCCTATGTTGACAGTTCTGCATCATACTTAATGTAAACAAGCCAGAACAGAATTCTTATGATGAGCCTACATAGAACTGGAAGGGGAATCGCGGATAGGGAGGCGCTGAAAGGGGAACTGTGGATAATGGTAATCTCTGGTAGAAACTGCAGATTGGGGGGGGGGGCATGAATCTGCTGAATAGGGGGACTGCTTGAAGGGAGGATAAATTATCTAAATTATAGCTAAAAAAAACAGTTCTAATCAATCATCCCATGCTTGAACGCTGATGACGTATTTTTTCGTGGAGTTCTTCAATGTTCTTTCATTGCATCTCTATCACATAATATTATATTAGCTAACTGCGGACCGACAAAGTGAGCTGTAGAGATGCCAAAATGCACCTAAAATAGTTATCTAATCTATATTGAATGTAAGATTTGTTTATATTCTATTATAGAATGGATGACTTTTAGATACAAAATCAAAAATTGTTTATTTCTTGGATTGACCGCGGATAATTGAAACAGCGGAAAGCGAAAGCACGAATGAAGGGTTTACTGCTCAGTGATGATTAGCACTAGTATTGTAAGTTGCATCAATCATCATTGTCAGCAGCAGCAGCCTTTTAGCATCCGTCGTTGGATATAGACCTTTCCCAGGATTCAGAACCCCTCTCTATCATGGGCGTCTCGGAGCCAATATTTTCTGAACTTGTCTAGTTCGTCACGTCATCTTATATTTTTCTGGCCACACTTTCGCTTATGATCTCCGGGATCTACGTTGTGAATCATGATGTTCATTGGTTATTTGACATTCTTGCAACATGACCAGCTCATTGCCATTTGAGTTTTCAATTGGATTATCTGATATTCCTGGCTTCTGTTTATTCTTTGATTTATACTGCGCTGTTTTGTGATCTCGCCATATGATATTGACCATGATTTTCTCAAGCTGCATGACTGTCACTTTGACGGTCAATCTTTTGGTTAGGTCCAACTCCATAGGTGACTATCAGGAGGATGCATTTAAAAAAAACTGATGGGGTTTTCATGGTTCAATCCATTACTGAGCCATATCAAAGACTTTACAAGAGGTACTCAATGTCCCTTCGCTTAGTACTCAGCACAAGGCACGGGATTGAAGAACCACTCTCAAAGGGATTATGGTGACATCACGTTGTGTACAACGGTTCTCGTTAGAGCACTGAAGTTAAACAACATCGACCCTGGTCAGTACCTAGAGGGGTGACCATTGAGAGACTCAAGGGGTCGTAAGTAAAGAATCCTCAACAGGCCTTGCAAGCCAGAAATGGGTCTTCTTCACAATAGTCTGTGGGTACGTAAACGCACATCTTCGATGAGGGTATTCAGGATGTGTCTCATTTCCTAGTGCACTTTTAAACAATACTAACTAGAAATATGCAAATGTCAAAATACTGCTGTAAATAGCAAGTGAAAGTCCAACAAATACAGATTTGAAATTTCATAAATATTGCACTAATTATGTCTTTTGTTTTACAGATTCTCTGAAGGGTCAAAAATGATATCTGTCGAAGAAAAAGTTTATTGCGTGCCGGGATTAGCAGAATCGAAATCTGTAACAGCTGTGAGAAGAAAGTCCGTTACTCATTATGGAAAAGATGCAACATATAAAAAGGCGATAAACAACTGGTGCCCTTAAAGTCAAGATAACAAATGCAAGTGATACAGAGTAGCAACTGAATGTTTCCAGGGAGTTCGGAAATTGGCTTGATCTATGTATTGAGAATGATGGCGGTAATGTGGAAGATCGAGGATTAAACTCCACTTTCACAAAAACTTTAAAACTAAAGCTTCCGTATGCTATAGACTATATTCGATTTGGAAGACAAAATTTAATCACATATTTCTTGAGAAGCGCTCCACTATTCCACAAAATTCACTGAGAACTTCCGGAGATATCGTATTGACAGACAGGGGTGAGTGGAGAAATTTATGAAAAGGAACCTCAGAAATATCAATTAAAAACAAATACCTGGATCCACCGCAAAATTTGATAACCTCGTCATTTCTATCCACAAAATACGAAATTATTGAGAACTTTTGGAGATATCGTACCGACAAATGAATACATAAATATATCGAAAAAACAGTCTTATTTATACATTTCTGTATTTAATCATCTGTCTCCGAGGGTCTTCAATGAATTTTGATGAAATTTCGTTGAAGATGGGCCGTTAGGTGAGAGAGAAGAGATTGAATTTTGAGTTGGATCTAGAAATCCATTAATATAGTTTGTACTGCTGTATAAAAACATCTATAACCCATGAAGTATGACTGTAATAATGCTTTTGTACTGTTCTTTTCATAAAGTCAACTAATTTGGTAGTCAATTTGTACCTCATCTTAAGAATGGTACCTTTAATTACCTGGACTTGTTTTTTGCTATTTAGCACACTATGCCACAAAAATATGCTATAAAAACCTGTTTAACTGTAAAGTGAATAATGACCGAGTAACGGATGTAGTTAGTATTTGGCGGTCATCTTGGACGTCATTTTGAAAGTCGTACATATCAGGCCATAGAAAGAAATTGACTACTTGTTTTTTGTTGTTTTTTTTTCAAGTACTTATAGTCAAGATTCATAAAAACCTTACGTCAGGCTTCTAATAAAAAAAGTTCCTACGGAATCCCAGTAAAGCTATATTTCAACCCACATTATATAAACAGAAAATAATGATACATACATATATACTCCAAGATATATCCCATTTCTGTAGATAGCTGTCATCGGAGGAGTGCATTCTAGGCATGTAAATTATGCTCTGCATGACTCTCATAGTCAACCACCTATTTATCATTTTTATGTATACGTATATCTATATAAGGTGTTAACCAAAAGTTGTGAGAATTTGAAAGGTGAGTTGAAACCGACTGTATTATGTTCTTCTGTCAATACCCTTTGTAAGCAGGTACTATTACAGTGATTTTTATTGTAATTTCTATACAAGACTACGACCAACTTTAATCGACAATCCCATCGTATTATTCTATCCCTGGTCCACAGAAAGGTACATGAATCTTTTTATAGACTCATATAGAGAATAGGTACCACAAATTTGATTGAACTAATGAGGTTAAATTCTTAGGTTTCTCTAAAAAGTGATGTCTTATGAATTGAAATAACAGAAAATTACTTGCGAAAAGATTTTTTTCTGGTCACAATTTTTGCAAAAAAAAAAACTTTCGATGTTGTTATCCCAGTTTTGATCAAATGAAATAAAATGAAAATGAAATCATAACTATCTTTTTATTTATTTGAAAAAAAAATCCAAACAAACAAACCCCAAAACAAAAAACGATTTAGGTAAATTTTTAGGCGGAATTTGTTTACTTTCCCGTAAGACATGACAACCGAACTCAACAGAGAATTTGATTTTATGAGTACAATCAAATTGTGGTCACCTATTGTTCATATTCGTTTTTTACCACATAACAAAATGGTGTTTAGTACTACCAACCCAAACAATATTTTCGCGCTAGTGTGACTGCCACTTGAAAGAAAATAGCCCTAAAAGCCCCAAATTGTCAAAACACACCAAGAAGATGCTACAAATGGTCAAAGAATGGCTCAAATGTTCAAGTACGCCTGGGCTTATTCGGCACTTTTTCACATTGCTTAAACAACAAATGCGTTGGATTTAGCGCGAAAAGCGCTAAATTGGCATCACTGTAAAATTCCTCTCGGAAACCCTGGTTAATGGTTTCTGAGGCCAAAGAAAATGAAATAGCACCTCAGGGAAATGACATTGAAGCAATAAATTTTTTATCATTGTTCAGGGCGGGCTTGGGTGAAGAAGATGATAGTTTAATAAAACAGATCTTGTTAGTCACTCAATAAAAGCCGTCACGTGATCAACGTCTTTTGGCAGTATGCCGTGTTGAGGGTAATCAATTAAAATATAAAAAGGGGATCAGGGAATCACTTACTTGTTTCGCCTTTTGTCTAAGTCTAAATTTCCAAAAGCAAGCGGGCACAAACTAGGGACCAATTTAGCATACACTTTCATTGCGACCCCTTCGCCATCCCCCAAAAAACTACTTAACAGGGGTATATTAAAAAACAAGAAACGAAAAAGGTTTTGTAGACATAAGGAGTGAATGTTTAAATTTTCAGCCTTTTATCGGCCAGTACGCGCGATACATACATATGGATAGCCACCTAGACCGACTTAAAAACTGTAGAAACTCATTTTGATAGTATTGGTGACAGTTTTGGTTGACAGTTCAAATTTTTCTGGACAGGGAAATAACTGTGAGTGCCCCTCTCGTTGCAAATGTTGGAACTTGGCCAATAGCAGGTCATAAAAAAAGTTTCACCTTCGTTGAAGCCAAATCGTGAAAGTATTGTTTCAATCGAATCAAATCGGCTTCAAGAAGTACTTAACACAACTACCTTAATGTACTGTTTGTCTTTCCAACTCCCCATTCTAAATAAGTTTGTAGTCAATCTTTGGTTGATATATATATATATATATATAAATATATAATATATATATATATATATATATATATATATATATATATATATATATATATATATATGTGTGTGTGTGTGTATATACATATATATACATGTATATATATATATATATAGAGATAGATATATAGATATATATATATGTGTGTGTGTGTGTGTGTGTGTGTGTGAGAGAGAGAGAGAGAGAGAGAGAGAGAGAGAGAGAAGAGTCTATTTGTCCGTCATGCTATAGAAACCTCCTCTGTATGGGTGCAGCCCGACCAAATTAGGTATGTATACTCAATGAAACTAGGGAAAGGTATTAAAGCAATAGGTTTTCGGATTTCTTGAAAAAAAATTTCGTGGGATGTGCGTTTGTGCTCCCGTCGATAATAATAATGTGATTTCTATCTATTTCAATATAATACTAAAAGTTTAATTCACCATTCAAATTTGACATGCATTCTTAATTGACCCAGGGAAAGGTTTTAAAGTGAAAAAAGGTTTTTGAATTTTTGAAAAAATATATCTGAAGAATTTTTTTATCATCCCGGATATTCGAATCAAATTTGATCTATGAATTCATGATGATGATGATTTTTCAAATAAGGCATGATCCAATGAATACATAGTTCGAATCCATGCTCTCTTATCTCAAGTAGGAACAAGCAGAATGATATTATAGATTCTATCTTGTCAAAAAATGGCGCGACCGATCATAAACTTACATCGGAAATGGAATCCCTTCCTTAAATATTCATTTATGAAGGAATTTTCAAGAAACAAAAAAGATAACGATTTTTCTAGCCATGATAAGGCGTAAATGTTTGAATTTTCGACCCTCTAGCTTCATTAGTGCGGCATGTTTGCATGATACATACATAGTAAGTCAGCTAGACCGGCTTTAAAACTGAAGAAACCCATGATGACAGTTTCGGTGAGCGGCTTTTAATTGTTCGAATAAAAATGGATAGGAACGTGGCTGAGATGATTTTGCAAGCCCAAGATATCCGTAATAAAAGTCAGGAATTTTAATATTTACAAGACGGGTTGGCCCTCCCCATTCAGAAGAATGATGAAACATTATTTATTTTCTGCCCCATCTGATCTCTTTGCTGCACTAAGGTATGCTGAGCGAAAATCCTTTTTGGTAATATAACCAGGTGATCTAGCCATTATTATTTACAAAACAGGAAACACTCAGAGAGCGCACACCTCTACCAATGCAGTAGACTAACAAGAAAAAAAATGAATTAAAATGAATATATCAAATAACAGAGGAAGAGAACGCAATTCTCCCAATATTTGCAGATATCGAGTTACTTCCAATGACATTTAGATTCACCATTTTATTTACTGTTCATTTTTAATCTTTTTTCCAGGCATGATGATGATGATAATGGTGATGCATAAAGGAAGGCTTTCAATGACTGAGGGAATTGAACTTCCGGACAACAACAAGATTAGGGCATTGACTGCACAAGACCGATACAAGTACCTAGGTGTCCTTGAATGTGACACGATAAAACGGGAAGAGATGAAGGAGAAAATTAAGAGGGAATACCTTACAAGGATAAGGAAAATATTAGAAACCAAATTAAATAGCAGAAATCTAATAAAAGGAATGAACACCTGGGCTGTGTCAGTAGTTAGGTATACAGGACCATTCCTAGGATGGACAAAGGAAGAGCTCCAATCAATGGATAGGCGAACAAGGAAACTTATGACGATGCATAAAGCATTACACCCTAGGGATGATACAGATAGACTATACGTTAAGAGAAAAGAAGGTGGTAGGGGGCTCATCAGCATAGAAGATTGTGTCCAGAGAGCTAAAGTAGTCCTAGATAAATATGTGCAAACAAATAGTGAAGAAATCATAAAGAGCGCGAGGGATAGTGCAACAAACAAAGTAGAAAGCAATGGAACGGTACAGCAAACTAGAAAAGAAAAGTGGGAAGGGAAAAAATTGTACGGCGAGTTTAAAAGACAGATAAAAGATATAGCAGACGAGAAATCATGGACGTGGTTACGAAAGGGAAACCTTAAGAGAGAAACAGAATCGCTCATCATGGCAGCCCAAAACAAAAGCATAAGGACAAACTACATAAAAGCTAAAATCGACAGAACACAGGCAAACAGCAAATGCCGCATGTGCGGTGAAAGAGATGAGACAGTAAACCACATAACTAGTGAATGTAGTCAACTCGCCCAGAAGGAGTATAAGCATAGACACGATAGAGTAGCAACGATGATACACTGGGAACTAAGTAAACAAATGGGATTCAACCATGGGGAAAAGTGGTATCAGCACAAGCCAGAGGCAGTTTTGGAGAATGACAACCACAAACTACTGTGGGACTTTGACATCCAAACTGACCACCTCATCCAGGCAAGAAGGCCGGACTTAGTAATAGTAGACAAAAAAAAGAAGGCCTGCCAAATAGTAGACGTGGCTGTGCCTGCAGACCATAGAGTAAAAAAGAAGGAGGGTGAAAAAAGGGAAAAATACCAGGACCTAGCAAGGGAGTTAAAGAAAATGTGGAACATGAAAACCAGGGTAGTACCAGTCATAGTGGGAGCACTAGGAACTGTCCCCAGAACGCTGAGGGAGAGACTGGAGGAGATCGGGATTAGGGGGAGGATAGAGACCGTACAGACCACAGCACTACTGGGAACTGCACGGGTACTGAGGAAGGTGCTAGAGATATAAGTACTGCAACGAATTGTAGCTCTGTCATGATATGCGAAAGAGGGAGGAGACGTTAGCTGAAGACCCGAGGAGACTTATTGTCACTCAGCCCTCAGCGATAACCACTGGGCAACCGGTGTGAAACTGTAAATCGCAGAATTACTGCGACCTGCTAGTACTAGGAGAGGAGGGCTGGAGACTTGAGGAGACTTGCTGTCACTCAAACTCCAGCGGTTACCACCAGGCAACTGGTGTGAGATTCATAATAATAATAATAATAATAATAATAATAATAATAACAATAATAATAATAATAACAATAATAATAATAATGATATTTTAAATCAAAACGAATTCCTGGATCCGCTCTTCAAATTCAACCTCCTCCTCTGTAGACCATTGCCCATCCTTCAACAATATTCAATTGAAATTCTCTGAGAAATTGTTGAAAGTAGCGTGTTGGAAGACTGACAAACAAATAGACAAACAGACGGAAAGACCAGCAGACGGACAGACAAACAGACAAACAAGCAGACGGAATGATGGATAGAAGGATTGATACGAGTGAATACATATATTTTCCCCGACTTCGTTGGCAGAGGCAATGATGATGATTTGCACAGCAGTAGCCAGACATGCAAACAGTCGAATGCCGTGGTTCCGAGAGTTGTCAACTCAGCGGTGCATAAAGTGGAGGGGGCGTATAATTCGAGAACCACCCAGCCTAATTGATAAAACACCTGAGGGTGCTACGAATTATCGCTCTCATAAAAGTCGGCCATTTAAATTTTGGTCTGAAAAATTATAGAAATATTAAAAAAAGAAATCAAAATTATAGGAATTAATTGAAGACCATTACGAGAATATTGATGCTGAAAGAATTGAAAATAAAAATAAAGAAATTAATAAAAGACCATCAGGGTATGAGGTTTCATTAAAAATAGAAATGTAAAGAAAAAAAAATGAAAATTCAGTCTTAGAATTTTCCAGACTGAAATTTATCGAATCTTTCAGACCGAATCTTCAAAATCGGAATTTGCCAAATTTTTCAGACCGAATTTTCTGGACCGTATCTTTTAGACCGAATTTTCAAAACCGACTTTTACCAAATCTTCAAAGTCGAACCATTCTAAATCTTCCAGACCAAATTCAACCGAATCTTCCAGACAGAATTATCAAGACCAAAATTTCCGAATCTCTCTGACTGAATCTTCTTGACCGAAGTTTGCCAAATCTTCCCGTTGGCAACACTGACTGAACTCCATGACAAAAAAGAGCAGGAAGGGAGAGGGTAGAAAAAAGGTAGTTTTTGTATTCTTCTGATAGTCACCTATGGAGCTGAAACATGGAACCTAACCAGGAAACTGGCTGGCAAGTCATGGGCTGGTCTTGTTGCATGAATGGCAGACAACCGGTGGACATCACGACTCGCAGATCAAATGCGGAACCGAGACTGGCAGAATACTAACTGGAAAGGCTCAGAAAGTGTTGGCTCCAAGATGCCCACGATAGAGAGGTGTGGCGTAAGACTAATGATAATGAAGGGAGAAGTGTGACAGATGCAGTTATCTTTTCATATATTTGATACATATTATAGTAACTATGGAGGAGTGTTTCTCTCAAATACTGATTTGGGCTCTGTATTCTCTGTTAATCATCAAAGCACGTTAATGATGAAACATTTCGTCAAGAGATTTAACAAACAACAAGAGAAAGTGCAGTCATATCTTTCTTAAGGGCATTGGTGTGAAGTGAACATATTGTTTTCAAAAATAAACATATTTAATTTATGATTTCTATATAAAAGCCGTGTACGCAAAATGGTATGTTTCATTGGATAAGTGTCTGTAGTCACTTATCCTTTTATAACTTAAAAGTTATAATACATTGGTCCATATGAAATACATTGACAGAGCAAATAAAGCAATAAAAGGGCTCTACAATTAGATAGGCTATTATCTTTACAATGAAGGGCACGTCAGAGAAAAGATGATTATTTGAAACTAAAAGAAGCCTGTGAGTTCATTTTGTAATGAAAAGTCGTATAAAAGTTGTATCAAAGTTACATTTTCAATAAAACAAGTTTCTTCCAATGACCTATTATCCTACTGCATTATATCAGTATGGATTCTCGTATAGAACATTTTGTCTTAAAACTTCATGTCCGATCACCTTTTAATACAGCTTAAATTGTATTGAGACTTGAAAAAAACTAAGATGCTTGAATGATTGAAAATGAATTACCTACTTAATTATCTTTTAGTTACGTAGTGCTGATACACACATCAAGAACACCGTTGTTTTGACGAGTATATACTAATAAATAAATATACTATCTGAATTACCAAAAAGAAAGAAAGTTTGGGATAATTTCAAAACGGTGTTATCATCGATGGACGTAAATCAAAGAGGCGTAAAACCAGGGCAGTTGAGGTATGGATTAGGATAACGAACTATACTCAGCCTCACACACTATCGCCTGAATTTCTAAAAACTGACTCCTCGCTGAGACGTTATTCCTGGAGATGATTCAATCGTGAATGGATCAGCCATCAGATTATGTGAGCCACCATGTTTTGCCGAAAAAGAAAAATGAAAGAAAAACCCACCAGAGAAATTCTGTATATTGTGTATCTCGCTTCGTTCGTATGAGTCATTCCTTAACGAAATGATTTTGGATGAATCAGCTTCGACTGACATGAACGCTGCGTGCATAGATATTCTGAATTCTGATGAGCCCAAATCATGCATCATCAGATTTATATTTGGGCGTCTGTAATTGCCAGATCCATGACATAAGCCCAAACTCTTGCCATTAGAGACTTCCGCACACACCAGTCCTCCATTTCCGACATCAAGAACATTAAAAGGAAACACACAAAAAATAGCGAACCCTTTTTAGAAACTGTCAATCAAGACTGTCAACTTATGTTTCTTTAGTTATCAACTTTATCCTACTGGGTATGAATGCTATTCAGATGGTGTAATGGTTAGCACGTCTGCCTTGGTTGCAGAAGCTCGCGGGTTCGACTTCCGCTACGAGTGTGGAAAATTTTTAAAGACAACTTTTACTGTGCACTGAGTAGCTAATTGAATGCTGTAACGTGTGTGGTAAGGGAGGAGGTACAGGGACAAGAGTCGGGTCGCCTACCGACTACAACTTACGTATCAAGCGTACACGCTGCACCAATGGAGCTAGATGGCTGAAAAATTAAACATTCATAATGCCTACGAAAAACGATCATTGTATTTTTTATTCCCCTATATATTTTCAGTGATTGGGTTTCAGTTAACAGTTGAATTGTTCATTTAGTTTGTGTCCGCTGGTCTTTAGAAAATCACTCTTTTTTTAGTGATCACTGCCCAACAAAAGACAAGAGAAGTAACTTATTCATTGAATCACCCGTCTTTCCAATTTTTTAATTGATTATCCCCAAAACGGCATGCTGCCTAAGAAGTGACGGTTTCTATAGGGGGACTAACCAGATGAGTTTTTGTTTTGCTTTGCTTTGGTTTGTATCTTATCAGTGTGATTCATTTATATAAATTCCGCTCTACTGGAAGGGTCAGCTGGTACATTTATGATGTTCCACGGGAAGGAAAAGGGGGTGCAGGTTGGCCGAGCGGGTAACAACACAGAGAATGGACGGAGAATTTGTTTTGACTTCACACTAATGTCTTCGGGGGGGGGGGGGGCGGATACATCTATTTCCCCACAGGAAAATGGTGCAGGGGGAATGAGTGACGCTTCTTTAGGTGCTTATTGCCTCCAGATCTAATGCATATATTTGCAAACGGGTAGAGTAAGTGAGAACGTGATATCACTACTTACGTAGCTAATTAACCAGTGTAAGAATGGTGACTCATGAAGGTAGATACCGTCTCTGAGACAAGAAAAAAGGATAGAGTGACATAAAAAAAAGCCCTACACAGAGATACTGAGGCACATCTAACCTCGTAGAAGGAAAGAACCCAAGTTTGTAATCAACCTCTATAATAATCACCAAATTACAGATGTTTTCTGGAAAAGTGGTTGAAGCAATTCTACTCCCTGAAAATAGCGTTTTACCTCAAGAAAACGTTTCCATGTTTAAGATATTTCACTGGAGCAGATCTTGAGTTATATTTCCAAATAGTTTCATGAATCAGGAAGCAAAATAAGGATTCTTTTTGATCTTTCCAAAAACTGAAGTTCACAATTTTCAAGTTTGGAGGCATAGAAAATATCAAAAACAACAACAACAAAAAAAAATTAATTTATCATTAATCCATCCTAAACCAGCCCTGAACACATTTAAAACGGTAAAAAAAATGTAAAATTCAAAATTTCTATAAAAAAACAAAAACAAACCCAAAACGATGTTTCTGAAAAAAAATAAAAAATAAAAAACTAAAACAGTAAAATAAAATTGGTTCATGGCAGACGGAACTATTCTGCGACGCATTGTTTACATTTTTTAAAATACAACGAATAATACTTCACCTACCTGGAGCTGCTGATAACAGCTCCATAAGAAGGGCTTAATCCTGTCAAGCTGTAGTCCATCCTGGAGGTGACTTAGTTTTTCTACCGTAACAAAAGCAAGAACAATCCTCACCAGATCTTATCGTGATTTGAAATCGCGACTAACTAATTGGTAGTCGTGTCTCTCACTGACTGAGCTAAATTGACAAGTCTAACATATTTGCCAAAATTTAACTTGGAAATACGCAAGGGCTCATTTTTAAAAAATAAATACATCTACGAAAATAACATTTTCCTAGCAAGACACACGACCAATTGATTGGTAGGCTGGCGTCTTATCGACTGAGTCAAACTGACTAATATTGCATATCTACAAAATGTAACTCACAAATACGTAAAGACTTATTTTGTTGAAATTAATGAATAGATTTATACAAAAATATCTTTATAAGTTTTCATTTACTATATATATACAATACAAAAGTTGCAGTAATCATTCCAAGTCGTGATAGAAGTAGAAGTAGCGTTTGACCCTGCTTGTTCATCTATTCATTATAATTTCCCGTGTCTTATTTTAGCTGAGCAGATAAGACAACCAGCATCAGAAAGGTCATGCGATCAAATTATAACCGGGATAACAATTCGACTTCTTTTGTCATAAATTACGTTTGTGCTAAACGATGTATATTGAAATGCTCAAGTAAACAATTTCTTATTTCCATGATTAAATATCAGTTGGTTCCATTCAGACGTTGGTTGCCTAATGGTTTCTATTGAGTGACTAACCTGTCGTTTTATCTTTCCTGCAACCATTGCATAAATCTATGATTGCCTTGAGGTGAATGTCATTTTCTCTCCTGTATGAAAATGAAGTAACACCAATATTTATTCTTTCCATGGGTTGTCTCCCTTTGAACCGACTAGATTTAATATGAACATGCATAATGTCGAAGGTCACTGTGGACAGGGTCATGAGTCAAGTGTATTTCAATTTCAGTTGGGAATTTGTCATGTCATATAAACAAAAAAGTAATGAGGAGAACCAGGTGACTAGAGAGAAAGAGAGAGAGGGAAGGGAAAGAGTGTGTGTGTGTGTGAGAGAGAGAGAGAGAGAGAGAGAGAGAGAGAGAGAGAGAGGGATATCAAGATACAGGTAAATAAGGAAAGGAGATGAAAAGGTAGTGAGGGACGGAGAAGTTGTAAGAGAGAGACAAAATACATCCGAAAGAAAATAGATAATAGATCATAAAATATATATATATATATATATATATATATATATATATATATATATATATATATATATATATATATATATATATATATATATATATATAGTAGAAGAAAAACTTGAGAAAAAAAACTCAATACGGTATTTTGATGTATGGTTAACACATCACATCAGGAGAATGGATAAATCTGTTCTTGGTTTTTGTTCTCCTGATGAGAAGTGTTAGGCCTTAATCGAAATGCCGTATCGAATTTTGTTCCCAAGGTTTTTGTCTTACACTCTATCTGCTCCGACAAAATTCATCAAAAACCTCCAAGAGTTTGTACTATAAAAAGTCATCGAGCACTCTTACATCTTTACCCATGGAAGCAAACACTTTTCGGACTTAACGGTCACGATTGTAGTTTTATATATATGTATATATAATGCTCTTCCAACATGGAATAGAACATTCTGGTGGATGAAGAATACATACGATAAATAAATATATCGTTTAAATTCAACCTTGCTGATATATATATATATAGTGTAGGTAACTTACGTAAGTAAACCCTGTTTCAAAAAATAAATGGTATGTAGTATAAAATGATATCAATATACTACGCACATAGTACCATGACAAACTGTAAATATGACATAAATCATATCCTAAGAAAGGAAGGGGATGTTTGATCAACGTTGCTGGAATACCAGCTTTAGATGACTGTCTTGATTTTTTAAATCCCCGAAACGGTTTACATGGTAAAAAACTGTTGATCCCAACAAGAGAAAATTTACACATTGTGCCATGATTACAAAGTACATGTGAAACGGTAAAAATACTACAGAAAATAACATAAATTGCGTTGACAGAAATGGTGAAATAAGTGACCGAAGTAACTCAAAAAAAATTTTTAATTTAAGTTTTTCAATATTTTGTGTTTAAAACCGTAAATCTTTCTAAACGATATATATATATATATATATATATATATATATATATATATATATATATATATATATATATATATATATATATATATATATGTGTGTGTGTGTGGTAGAATGTCGTGTTTGGAGTGATCAATTAAAACATTGGAAAAAAGGGGTGATCGCTGAATAACTTACTTCCCTCGACTTTTGCCAGACAGTGATCACTGGAAAAAAAATCTGAAATTAGAAAAGAATAAGCATGAATGCTAACAGGCACAAACTGAGGAACCAAGTAGCGTAAACTTACATTATAAATTGACCTCCCTAACTGAAAACTATCTAAGGGGGATTTTGCAAAGAAAACGATTTTTTGTAGAAATAATAAGGAACAAATGTTCGAGTTTTCAACCCTCTAACTCCATTGGTGCAGTCTGTACACGTGATACATACATACGTAGCCAGCCAGACTGACTTGAAGACTGAGAAAGAACATATTGACAGTTTTGGTTGATGGTTTCGAATTAAGTCATCATGAATTTTTATTATACTTTTGGGAAAATCTGAGTCCCTGAGGCAATTCTGTTCGTCTTTCATCTCGAAAGAGGGGGAGAGAGGGGGGAGAGTATTCCTGGGGCGAGAACATAGACACACTTTACTTGGTAAATATTGGTTTGAGCCCAAGAGGGACGAAGTGGACTTTTGGCAAGGCTTTACTTCTCTTTCTCCTGCAAACATTCTGAAAGCAAATACACACTGTTTGATAAAAATATCTAGGTGACTCATTAATGTCTAGAGATCAAAAGGTCAAAATTATTACAGACTGATAATAAATACACGCATGTAGCCGTGTTCTGTCTGTGAGTAATGGTTGCATTAATTCGAGACAATGTAACATGGGGAGATTGCACGGCAGAACGAAAATATCAGCGGAAAAACAGGAGTCCGAGATATCATGGAATCCATTAGAAAACTAGAATGGCGATGAGCTGGTCATATTGCAAGATTGTCAGGCTACTGATGGACATCAAGAATCTCAATGTCGATTCCCAGAGATCATATGCAAAACCGTGGCCGGCAGAATATAAGATGATGTGACGAAATAGACTAGTTTGGGAAGTATTTTCTGCGATGACCATGATAGAGAGGTTCGTTGAATCTTGTAGAAGGTCTATGTCCAACAACAGACACTAAAAGAATGATGCTGATGATGATCAACAATCACTTTCTCCCTCATTTACATTGCATTTCTATAGTAAAATCGTATCCTATAGAAAAACTTTATTATAACAAAATAGTAATAACCCATCCATATAGAAGCCGTTTATACAAACAAGTATGCTTGATCGTAGAAGTGGTTGTACGGTTGTCCTGTTCGATTCCTGTCATAACCTGAAAGTTATGATAGATCGGGCCATGTGAATTAGTATAGCATAACTAATAAAACAATAAAAAGGTTATCAAAACATGAAATCGTCTGTTGTAAGATAACAATGATGGTAACCATCACTGAAACCCTTAGGATCTTATGTCTGATCACCCACTAAAACAGTTAGAGTTGAGTTAAGACTTCAGAAGCTTATAATCAGGATACATAAATTATTGAAAGTAACTCACCTAATATGTTTCGGGGACCCGAATAACTGTTTTATTTCCCAATTTTGTCTTATTCATTCATTATCCCTTTCTTTACAATATATTTGTTGCCATTGAAAAACAAAAAGTTGATATGGAAAGCGAATGAACAAGAGGAAATTTGAGTATAGAGTAGTTGTTCTGGCCTCTGACTAACAAGCTGGCTGCTCAGCACAGATGCTAAGAGCGGCGCTGGTACGATTCATTCCTTCAATTGTTTATTCTATTTACGCTGTCTTGGCCAACTGGCCTATTCACCCTATAAAACTAGAAATAGAATTTCAAATAAGAATAACGCATTTATGATTATTCCGTCGGATTATACACCCCATTCTTATAATACACACCAACCCACCCACCCACACACACATATATATATATATATATATATATATATATATATATATATATATATATATATACATATATATATTAAGGAATTGCGTTATATCATAGTGATGCATTAACCGTGTGATGACGGAAGATCGTCTCAAATAAGTTTATAATCCTTCTGTCGGATCATATATATTCACCTTTTCATACATATATACATGCATAAATACATATATATTATAAGACTTGGATACATAATCTGACAGAATGATCATAAACGCGGTATTTTCATTTGAAATTCTATCCGAACCAACATCTCGTTTTTACGCGTTGAAAAAGACGAATAGACCGAGAATAAACGAGATTAGAATTTGGTGTGTAAGTTGTTTTTTTCGCCTTGCATGACCGGCAACTGTTTAGCTCAATGGTAAGAGCAACCCTACGGTGAAGCGTCCACCCTATCGGTCGCATGCCTGATACCTGAAGCAGCCCCATTTTCTTTGATTGTTCATTCTATTCATATTATCTGTGTAATGACGAGAGATCATCTCAAATAAGTCTCTATATGATATAAAGCAATTTATAATCATATGTATAAATGTATAAAAAGAACAAATTTATTGAGAAAACTTAATTCATGCTTATAAGGCTAAAAATTAAAACTGAAACATCTGATTTGCGTAATTTCTAGGAAACACATTCCTCCAAAGCATCAGTAAATTATAAATTCTTGAGAACATCGTTTTCAATTGCCAAGAGCAAGTTTATCTTAGTTATTCTCAGACGTCACAGACCATCTCCAATGTTTTGCATATTCATGCTATAAGTGATTTTAGGAACATTGTTTTGCATAGTAAAATCAAAAGCTAAGTAAGAAAGCTTCAAAACTAAACTAAAATGAGCATCTTAAGCGTAAAAGTAACGAAAATATCACGGGTGAATCTTGGTCAAAAGATGAAGCGATTTTCACCTGACTTTTAACAAGAACAAAATCAGTGATTATGTTCAAATAACATGTTTTATTCATAAAAGACTTATAGCCAGAATATAGAATGCAGAGTTCAATCTTTAAAAAAGAAAAAAGAGAGTTGTAGCTTCTAAAATAACGGAAACTTCGTGGACGAGAATTCGTAAAACTTTGGCTACGATTTTCTCAGCATTTTAAAATGGCTCATTGAGCATTAATCATGTGCTGCCACTTTATATATATATATATATATATATATATATATATATATATATATATATATATATACTGATTAGACCCTTTTAAATAAATAATTCATAGTACTTATACTTTGATTCCGCATTCACAAATGAAATAGTTTTTCACTTAATTTTTGGAAACCATCCAGCTGTCGGATGCCTCTGGGATGTAATCTCTAAGGTCCATGCCTTAATCCTACTCTCTGCGTAGAAATGAAATTACCAACTAAATAAACATAATATCTGCATTCCAATGATTTTATCAAACTTGACACCCAAGACAAAAAAGACAGGTTCCGTTAGTCACTCAACAGAAACTGTCACATTACTAACGTCTTTTGACTGCATGACTTGTTGGGAGAGATCAATCAAAAAAATTGGCGAAAGGGGTGATCAATGAATAAGCTATTTTTTTCGACACTTATCAAGGTCTCTAAAAAGTCTTAATTTTCGAAAAACAAGCGGGCACCAATAGGCGATTAATTTAGAATGAAATTACATTGTAAATTTACTTCCCACTTCAAACCTATTTGACAGGAGGTATAAAAGTTTTGCTGATAGTTTTGTTCAACGGTTTCTAAAAAGTGAACAATAGACCTCTGGTTAGTCACTAAATAGAGACCGTCGAGTGACCCATGTCTTTTGGTAGCATACGGTGCTGGGGGTGATCAATCAAAAAATAGAAAAAGAGGTGATAAATGATAAATTACTTCTCACGCCTTTTGTTAGGAAGTTTGGATTTAAATGAAAAAGAATTGTGAATGCTAACAAACTGAATGATCAAATTGACCCCCTCCCCATTGAAAAAAGTATTTAGGGGAGAATGAGGAAAATACAATATATATATTGTTGTTTCATCCGCAGACAGCTGTTTCGTTGTATTATAACTCTTCAGGGTTGCTATAGACTATCCATTTTCCCATGAGGCAGTACCACGAGGCAGGATCGAAACCTTCGCTTCAGACCCTGAGGCCGGTATCCTACCTCTGCTCCACGGAACTGGACGTTCAGTAATTATAAATTTAAGCGATACATATATTTATGCATACATTCCCCATCTGCAAGAGTGCCCTTTTCCTATATTGGAAGATATCAGTAAATAGCCAGCTAGCCAGACCAATTTAGGAACTCCAAAATCTTATGTTGACAGTTTTAGTGGCAGCTTCGGTTGACAATTTCTAACAGAGGTGAGCAGCCGCATCAGCAAATATCAGAGCGTCATATTATTCTCTCATTCCTTCTTCCCATTGGCTGATCTGACAACTTAATCATGCGTCACTAGTCATGTGACATATGGCTATCTTATTCTCAGTTCGCCCCGAGAAATTTCAAGATAAAAGCTTCTCTGCTGATGATAAGGTAGTTCAGATTACTCAAGAAAAATAACAGGATTTTCTCTTAGAATTAAGAGAAAACACGCCTGGTTGGTCATTCAATAGTAACTGTCACGTAACCAATGTCTGTAGGCTGCATGCTGTGTTCTTGTGTGATCAATTAAACAATTGGGAAAAAGGGGTACGCAATGAATAAGCTAATTCCATCGCCTTTTGTTGGGTGGAGATCCCTAAAGTGTCTGAATTTAAAGAAAAAACAAAAACAAGTGTGGACGCTGCTGGGTGCAAACTAAGGACCAATTGAGCGTATTTTTGCATTGTAAATTGACCCCCTATACTATTTTGGGCGGGGGTGTCAAAAATCCTTTTAAAAGATTTTTCTAGATGTAATGAGGAATAGATGTTTGAAATTCCATCCCTCTGGTTCCATTGGTGCGGCTTGTATGCGTGACTTATACATACATAGCCAGCCAGTCAGATAGACATGGAAACTAAAGAAACCTGTGTTGACAGTTTTGGTTGTAATGAAGCGCTTGATTATGTAAGAAAAATTGCATTTGCTCTGGGCCCCGCAATTTCAAGGGTCCCGAACTTAATTCTTGCAAGCAGTTAATTACGATTCAGTGATTTTGCACTTGCTCTAATACAACATGATACCCTCAAATTTAATGATCGACCCCCTGTTCAAGGTATGCAACTCTAACTACTTATCACCTTTATTGGGTTTGATTATTTTAATGCAGTAATTAATTGGAGAGTGGTATCTATGCAATACATAAACAACGCATAAATACGAAGGTTTTTGAAATTGAAGTCCTAGCCGCAGCACAAAGATGAAAAAGATCTACGACTAACATTTTAACGAAATAAATCAAGAATCAAATGATAAATGGCAACGCATATCGCTTCTTTTCAAGGTATATAATGGGTGCAACAGCTTTTAACCATTGTTTCTACTTCGATGGTTTCTGGAACCATAGAAGACTTTTCAGAAGAGAGGAAAATGAGAGTAAAAGTTAGTGGTGCTCTTCTGACACGAAGTCAGTCTCACCCGTTGTACCGCAGTGTTCTCTTTCGGGCCCATCGTTGTTTTTAATGTTCATAAATGATCTTCCCGAAGAAATAGAAAATTGTATTAGAAATATTTGCAGATGATTTCAAATTATTATTTGGATCAAAAGAATGAAGAAAATAGCATAGGAAGACTTTAAGAAGTTGGATTTCTGGGAGTCTACATTGAATTTAAGATAAAATGTGGGTAAGTGTAATGTAATGTACTTTGGCACAGAGAGTAAATGTTATACATGTAGATTGGGAAATCTACCATTACCGAAAATATCAGGAGAGAGAGAGAGAGAGAGAGAGAGAGAGAGAGAGAGAGAGAGAGAGAGAGAGAGAGAGACTTGAAACTGTTGAATTCAATGATCATTTTAATTTTTTAAAAACATATCTCTTTCGCCGTAATGCTATTCCCAAAATTGGTTGGGTTAGCAGAAATATTTTATCAAGTGATCTACGTACTATGCTAAAAAATTACAAACCAATAGGGAATAAACAGGAGACCGAGATATCATAGATTCCATTAGAAAACTCTGATAGCAATGGGCTGATCATATTGCAAGAATGGTAGACAACTGCTGGACATCACGACTCACAAAGTGGGTCCCCAGAGATCATATGTTTAAACCAGGGCTGGTAGAATATAAGATTGTGAGACAGTACAGACAGGTTCGGAAAGTATTGGCTTCGTGACACCCACGATGGAGAGGCTTAGCGAATCTTGGGGAAGGTCTATGACCAACGATAGACAATAAAAGACCAATGATGATGATGATGATGATGATGATGATGATGATGATGCAGGCTTGGGTCCCAGGCGTTAGTTATGGTAATTGGAATCTCATTTTGAAATTGGAGACATTACAGAGAAATTTGCTAAACGTGAGACCTTCAACTTCTAAGGGTAGACTAGAAATGTTAGGCGTGACTACGGCGAGAGTAGGGAAAGAGGTGACCTAATCGAAATTTTTAAAGTCGCAAAAGCAGGTCTTTTTCCTTTTTTTTTTTTTGATAGAAAAAATTAATTGGGCAAATTTGAGAGTTATCATCTGGAAGAATTAAAGGAAATATGTGCCTGGTAAATGTTTCGCCGAGCTGATAAGCTTTTAATTAGAAACTGTCAATCAAAACTGCCTGCATAGGTTTCATCAGATGCTAAGCTGGTCTGGCTGACCAGCTATGTATGTGTCACGCGAACAGGACGCACCAATGGAGCTAGAGGTCTGAAAAGTTGTAGATGGTTAAATTTGGAATTAAGAATTATGCTAAATTGATCCCTCAGAATGTGTCAGCCTGTTCGTTTTTTTTTGTTTTTTCTTTTTTTGAAAATTTAGACTTTTTTAGTTGTCACTGATGAGTCAATCAATACAAACTGTCATGCTAATAATATCTTTCGGTTGCATGCCATGTTGGGGATGATCAATTAAAAAATTGGAAATATTGATGATTAATGGATGTTACCTCTCTCGCCTTTTTGGGGACAGTGATCACTTAAGAAGTCTTAGATTTAAAAATACGGACAGACACAGACTAAGGAATCAATTTGAAGACTAAGGGATCAATTTGAATACCCCACTTATTGTTCTTTGTCTACCTATCCTCCTCCTCTTACAGCTTCTACTACCACAGGTGGTGGACGCATCGTTGAACTTGAGGTTCTTGTTTCCGGACACATCTCTCAGTAACTATTCGTGAACTGTTTGCATTTTATCACAGTTTGTGCAAAGGCACCAAATTGATTCGCTATGGATTGAATTTGTTGATAAAACTAAATCCAGATTTTGAGAAGTGATTTAGCCAAAAGCCTTATTCACGAAAGATAAGACAATTTGGAAGAAGACGTGGCCGAGCAAAAGAGGGAAGAAAAAAAGAAATAGAAAAAAAAGGCGGAGGAACTGAGTGGGGGCGGGAAGTGGGTTTGTGGAGGAGATAGATAGATAGACGGATAGATAAAGAGAGAGAGAGAGAGGGAGAGAGTAAAACCAAGTAACGAACTAAGTTGCAAATATTTTGAACAGTCATTCTGGAATTTCGAAGGTCGAAAAACTGAGTCGTTCTAAAGCCTTACTGAATAATTCCTAATTATACAAAACTGTTAATTACTTATTTTACTAATTAATGATATTGTGAATTTATTGTGTTATTAAAGTGCAGTTGTGGACGCTACTAACGAGAGCGCTAAACTAATGAATCACCAAGATAATCGATAACTTTTATTACATGAATTTAGTTTCATTTCTTTTTTGTTGCTCTGAAACCTTTAAGAACAGAAAATTCAATACACTGTGGTTTAAACATAGAGGTAAAGCATCCCAATATTAGATGAGGGTCAAGGTGTGTATGAATAATTAAATGAACAGATGATTTTAAACATTGGCTTATATTTAACATACAGTTTATCTAAAGTTCTGTCTAAACTACGAATTGAAATTCCAGCTCCCTGGGTCTGTTTTCAAGGGTTTAGGAGCAAAGAAAAAAAATCGAAGCTAGATTCGTGTGATAAAGATCTGTGGTTGGCGGTATCTTTTGCTTCCGCTAAATATAGTGATTTTCTAACTGTTCTTCAGTTGAACGTTTTCGTTAGCTATGTACATCTATGTTGAAGTGATGGCATTTTCAAGACTGGGTGCAGAGCTACACAGACTTCAAAAGCTGTAACAAAGTTCGTCACTTGATAATCGAGCTGTACAGTCACAGCAGGCGCTGCAGCTCAACTATAGGCTAGTCCTTGGTGCCCGTGCTATTGTCTACCGAGACAGAGGGGTGCCAGCAATAAAGTGGTAGTACTAGATTGTGCCATATTGAAAAGAAAAAAAATCAGCACTTGTTTAAAATTCTTTTTCATTTGCCTTGCATTCTTGAGCGTAGCGTAGAAATTGGTCCCATCCAAGGAGCAACAATGTGCATAAGATGAAACAAAAGACCGTGATAGAGAGAGAGGAAGAGAGGGGGAGAGAGGGAGAGAGAGGGGGAATAAAGAAGGAGTAAAAAGTAGGAAGGAGATTCTGAAAAAGAGAAGATTTGTTCAATTTTTCTCATCATTTCATTCATAGTATCGCCCATTAATGAGTACACCCTACGAATTTTATTTTACAAAAAGTTAATGCTCTGCTGAACGAAGCTTACCAGGATTTTATTGTTTCAAGTTGAACATTATTCAATCAATAATTGGATAATATTTGTATTTTATTTATCACCAAACCAGAATTATGGATCAGTAGCAGTCCAAAAATAAGTACACCCATACGAAAGAAGTTACTTACAATCAGTATTTGGTGTGGCCGCCTCTATTTTATTTTCCTACTTTTAGTCTTGATGACATTGACCTAACTAGTTTTGCACAAACAGTCACTGGAATGTTTTTTTCACTCCGACTGTCTACAGTATAGCAATTCTTCCTTGCTGGATGGTCATCGTTTTTCTATTCTCCATTTAAGTACATTCCATGAATTCTCTGTTGGATTTAAACCCAGTAACATGCTCGGCCAATCCAGCAATTTTCCTTCGCTCCTTCTGACTCTTGTCTTGTTGTCTTCTTGGTAGAATGAATATGATCATTATCTTGCTGGGACATAGTTCTCGTTCTACAGCGTTTGAGTAAAGGGAACATGTTTTCTTTTAACATTTTGACGCAATCCCCAACATTCATAATTCTGTTGATGCAGTGCAGCTCACTAGAGCCATTAGTGCGCTTACTTTTTCAGTATGTTGTCGAAAAACTTCGTATCTCAAACGAGCCTGTTTGTCTCTCGATATCAGCAGCGGTTTCCTTCGCTGTTGTCGGTCATGTAAGCTTATCTTGTTCAGGGCACATTTGATTGTTGTAATCGAAACGTTATCAACACACGCTTTTTTACTTCATTAGTATCGCCCACAGCGGATTTTCTTGGAATTTCATCAACCTATCTCCTGATATAACAAAAGAAACTCGGGATCTGCTTGCATGACCCCTTCCGCACACCTCCAACTTTTCCAATTTTCTTGTAATTATGCACAGTTTTGGCAATAGTATTTTTTTTTACTTAACATCATTCTAGTTGCAATTTCCTGGTCGTCATAGTTCAGGGTGTGCAGATTAATAATACGTTCCTTCAAATCAGGGAAGAGTTCTCATGTACGCTTCCTTCACCAAATTGCAGAATCCGTAACCCATTTAGGTCTCAATTAGCCATAATCTCCCATATTTGCCAGGCATACTAAAAGATAGATATACGCATACTTACTTTTTTTTTAAAAAGACGGTCAATACATTCATTCCACCCACATCACACTGTTTGGAGTGTATTCAATTAGCTGCTGATTGCACAGGGGAATTTCGCTCTATGAAGAGTTTTCTACGTTCTTCGCTCGCACCATGACCTTGTACGTGTGAGGCAGACATGCTAACCTTTATATCACCCGAGCAGACTTTATAATTATGTGTCTTTATAATAACTATTTAAACATTGCGAGGTCTATCTATATTCAAATTTATTTAAATTCGTCTCAAGAAAAATAAATCATTTTAGTTTGGATATATACTTGCTATACAGAATGAAATGGACTTTTTTAGTTGAAGTATGCCTGATTTTGGACCGCACAATATTCATATTTTGACAACAGAATTTCACTACTGTAGAAAGATGAATAATACCCAATGCTCAACTTGGAATACTAAAATCCTGGTATGTTTTGTTTGGAAAAAAATTGACTTTTTATTAAAAAAAAAATTGTTGGAAGGCACTTCTCTTTGGACGATTCTGTATATGCTTTTGACCAGTGACTCTTAACCGTTTTCAGTCCACACACCGCCTCAACAGCTCAAACATTTGACGTCCCCATTCCTATAATAAGACAACTTTGGTGTTAGAAAGATATAGCAATATGTTGCTAAATTTAGAAATTTGACAAGATTGACAAAAATATATGAATTGCAGAACATTTACTGAAATATTTGTAATTTCTTTACGTGAAATTTAGAAACAGGAACACAATTACTTCATCGCTTTTATACTTCACTGAGTATTTATATTTAATTATCTACATTTAAATTGCACCCAGGATCATAGTTTAGACGAAAGACATTATCTTCCTAATTGCTTTCAGCGAATATTCCTTCCTTTTTCCCCCTCTCTCTCCTTCTCTTTTCTCATTTTTCTTTTCTTCCATTCTCTCTCATGCTTTTCCTATATCTCTTCTCACATTCTTTTTTTCTGTCCTACTTCTGTTCTTTTGTCTTCCTTTCCTTCTTCCCTCTCTTCCTTCTTTCCTTCCTTCTTCTTTTTAGTACCTTATTTCCTTCTTTTCTTTTCATGCTTCCCCTTCTCTGATCCTGACAAGTCTTTTTAAATGGAATCGAAATTATCAAATCCTCACGGACAATCCCCAAGCATTCTAGGGACAATTTCTTTGGAGTGGGTTTCATAGTTTGTGTGTTCGATTGGAATCTCATTGTTACCAAAAGGCATTGTTCGATTGTTTTCCTGTCCCCAATATAACACGAGAACACAACATCGACGTCAGATTATCTCCATTAAGGACGAAGATATCAGGTTGTCCACGAAGTGGTGGTGTTTTGACATGAATAGAAGGTTAAACGAAAAGTGAAATCATGAAAAACCTGTTTAATCAAAGTAGATTCCTTGTGGTTGAAAGCTCTTTCGTCAACAATCTTAAGTTGGTGATGAAATAATTGCTGTTTTTACTTTAAAGCTGCATATCTTAGCTCGTAATAAAAGTTATTTATCGGAAAAAAGTACCCCAAAATCTATACATTTTTGCCAACTAGAAACACTTCCATTTATTCTGGAAGTATATGATTCTGGGCGCCTTGAACCATTGAATTCTTTGCAGAGTTGCTGCTTGGTTGTCAAAATGCTTGAAAAAGTGGCAGTTAATCGGAGAGGGGTCTAGTGGGTAAGCTAGATGAGGTAGAGTTTCGTAGCCTCGTCAGTTCAATTTCTGCAGGATTATCTGCATGACATGCAAGGCTTTTTGCTTTTTATTCAGAGTCGTTCGCGCTTTTCTAATTTGTTGCAAATGTTGAACAACTGTTGTATGATCAACGTTTGGTCCTTCTGCGGGCTCTTGAGTTGTTTTGCTTGGTTCCGTCTCAATAATGAGCCTCAATTGGGTGTTGTTTACGGTCCCTTGGCTAAATACTTGGTTGATATTGCTAGCAGTTTCTGCTGCTTTGTGTTTCATTTTAAACTCAACAACAGGGTTGCTCAAATTTCCTTTTTTTCCATCCTTGATTTAACAGATTCAAACGAACCAGAATAAATAGAGAAAGGGAAATATTCAGCTTGAAAAAGAAAGAAATTTATGCTTTAAAATGATATATTCCATGAACATAGTTCAATTATTGCTTATCAAAAAACAAAAAAAAATCAAACTGTAACGAAAACCGCAATTACTTTTGCACCAACCAAATAGATTGTTTTGCTGCCTCCAAATAGACATAAGGATGCGGCATCTGCTCATCTTTATTACTATGAAAGATGTCAGGATGTTCAGAAAGTAATGGCGTTTTCGTATGAATAAAAGTTTAAAATGAAAAATGAAATCATGGAAAACATGTTAAATCAATGTAAAGTCAATATGGTTGAAAGCACTTTTGCCATCGTATGATATTATCAGGTAGTTATTTGTAATGGGTACATTACAACATTGTGTCAATATTTTGCAAGGGAGATAACTTCTCAGTAGACAGTATTAACTACTGTTTAACTATTGCAGAACAAATGAAAACAGAACAATCTATTTTGTTAAATTATCTACATAGGATATAATTTAGGGTCAGTGTTTAGGGTAAGCGTTAGGGATAGTGGTTGGTATTTGTATGAGGGTTAATGTTAAGATTAGTGCTTAGAGTTAGTATTAGGGTTAATGTTAGGGTTAGTGTTCAGGGTGAGTGTTAAAGTTAAGGTTGAGGTTGTCATTTAGGAAATAAAAAGATCAAATATTTTGTAACTCTTAATAATCAATGATAAAATGTTTTATAGTTATAAATATAAAAAATAAAATTGATCTTATGTTGCTAACTTCAACTCCAACACTAACCCTAAACACGAATCCTGAACCATATCCTTTCCAGTTAAATTCAATAACGTAATTGAATATACAGTTTCAAATTTCAAAAGTTTTCTGCATTCATTTGTTCCGTAAATTTTCAATCTCAGCAACAGCTAATCACGTATATCTGCAAATTGAGAACTATGCAACGCGCACATGAAATAGTTATGCTAGGCCTTACATGGAGAGACCACAAGACAGCACAGTACATCTGGGAAAAGACAAAAATCAGGGACAACATAGAATCCATTAAAAATCCCAAATGGCAGTGGGCTGGCCATGTTGCAAGAATGGTGGACGACCGATGGACATCGCTGCTCACGATATGGACCCCTTGAGATCACAGGCAGAACCGAGGCCGGCAGAATATTAGATGGAGAGACGAGCTAAACAAATTCAGAAAGTACTGGCTCTGCGACGCCCATGATAGAGAAGTGTGGTGAATCCTCGGGAAGGTCTATACGACGGACGTTAAAAGACTGATGATGATGATGATGATGATGATGATGATGATGATGATGATGATAGAATAGCAGAAACATTTTAATGCACATATCCCAAACAATTGTCCAATATCGTTTAAGCCTTGATTTTTAATAATCATTGTTTTGGGAGTCAATTAATTTTCGAAAAGTAATCAAGAATTATCATTAATTATCTTTCCTGGACATCTATAAGGGAAACATCTAGCACCAACGTTGAATTGCACAAGCAAGAACAAATATTTGGTCAAATGCAATTTCTTTAGTTTTTCTTTTATTCAAGTTTCAATTCCTAGAAATCATACAAAAGCTCTTCCTATCCTATTAGAAACCGTCAATCAGAACTGTCACTAAATCTATCAAAACAGGGTTCTTTCAGTTCTTCAAATCGCTGTGTCTGGCTGGCTATCCACGTATGTATTTATGTATCACGCGTATAGGCCGCACCAACGGAGCCAGAGGGCTGAAATATAATGGATACAAAAATGTTGTTTTGAAAATTAGTAGAGGATCAGTTTGCAATTTAAGTTCATGCTGAATTGGTCCCAGTTTTGTGACCTGTTTTTTTAAAATTCAGACTATTTAGTGATCACTGCCAGATTAAAGTAATTTCTTTATTAATCACCTCCGTCTCCAGGTTTCCGATTGATCACCCCCAACACGACATGCTGCCAAAAGACGTTGAGCACGTGACTGTTTTTACAGAGTGACCAACAAGACCTGGTTTATTAATGGATTAATAACATCAACCGGTAAAGGGTGGGAAATCGGAAAATTTCGACAATTTGCAAAGGAATTATACTTACACCCAACTTGTAAATTGTTCTGTTTGCATTTTTTTTTAGTATAAATATCAATGTTAGAAAAAACGCTGTTACATTCTGGACAATTTCAAACATTGATTCCTTTCATTTTTGTCGCTCACAGCCAGGCCAGTCAGAGGGTTCATTTGTCAAGGGAGAAGAAGGGTCTCTGGTTTGCATTATTGGTCGTAGTACAGTGATTAGTCTCCTCCTAGGGATGATCAACCGGATCGCCACGAGAGACTTTTTACACGATCCCAGCAGTTTTCAGTACCTAATCAGGAGTCAGAGGGTATCATGAAGTCCATTAAAAAATCCAAATGGCAATGGGCTGATCATGTTGCAAAAATGGCAAACCACCGCTGGACATCACGATTTTCAATGTGGGCCCCCAGAGATCGTGTGTGAAACTCTGACCGGCAAAAAAAGATGGCATAGCGAACTAGACAAGTTCGGAAAGTACTGGCTCCGTTACGCCCATGATAGAGAGATCTGTCGATTCTTGGGGAAAGTCAATGTCCAACGACCGACGTTAACAGGCTGATGATGATGGGATTCCCAGAGGGTCAACTATCTGGTTGGTGACCTGGCTTTATGTTGCTTAACTCCAGTGATCATATGCAGACTTGGTTGTAACGACTTGGCCAGAACAAACATTGATTGTGTCTTCCCAATCACTGCCATCAATGTCATCCTGTTTCCGTTTGATTTGATTGGAAAATAAAGTTAAACGCTCGTTTAAGGTTACAAACAATTGATTTCTGGTCGGAGAATCGTTGTTGTTGATTAGCAATGTGATAAAAACTTATTTCTACCGCTTGCAAGAAGTTCCTAATTCTTCTTCTTCTTCTTCTTCTTCTTCTTCTTCTTCTTCATCATCATCATCATCATCATCATCATTATTATTATTATTATTATTATTATTATTATTATTATTATTATTATTATTATTATTATCACCATCACCACCAGAATATACCCATGAAAAATGATGGTACTATTTATGCATAGATAGGCAGTAAAGAGCCAAAAGCCAATGTAGTAGGTAACTTAATTATGAAAAAAGGTTTTTTATCAAAATTTATAGAGAAAAATAATCATATAGTATATTTCTCACCCGGACATTAGATATATGTCTTTTTTCTCGGATGGGGTTGCCTGTTTAGGAGTTGAGGCCCCAGAATGATTTGTCTCTGGTTTGTGCTGGTACCATTTCTCTCCATTGTTGAATTTTAGTCGTTTGCATAATTTCAGATCTATAACTGTTGCTACCCTGTCATACCTGGGTTTTTTTTCACTCCTTTTGGGCTAGCTTTCTACGTTCACTAGTTAAGTGGTTTTACAAGGGGCATCCCTGTCTCTACTCAACATTTGCTGTCTGTTTGGGATCTGTTGATCTTCGCATAGTCTGTCCGGATGAATTTGTTTTTGGCTGCCATGTTGAGGGTCTCTGTCTCTCTCTTCAGGTTTCCTTTTTATGGCCATGCCCATCATCATTTGGCTGCGATACATACAGTCTATTGAATTCCCAGGGTAGCTTTTTCCTGTTTTCATTTAACTCTTTTCTTGTCTTCTCTTCTACTCCTTCGTATTTCTTCTTCTTCTTCTTCTTCTTCTTCTTCTTCTTCTTCTTCTTCTTCTTCTTCTTCTTCTTCTTCTTCTTCTTCTTCTTCTTCATCATTATTATTATGCAATCTCACACCAATTATTATCATTATTTTGATTATCATCATTATCACTATTATCCTTATTATTGTTATTATAATTATTATCATCATCATTATTATTATCATCGTCAATACTATAATCATCATTATCATCATCATTATGACTATCATTATTATTATCATTATCATTATCAATTGAAAATTGCTCATTATGCCGAAGGAGTCTTTGTTCAATAAGAGACTTTTCATCCTTGTTGTTTTGTGTGTCATGATAAAATCTCTAGAGAGAAGAATAGGAAAAACAGAATGATTAATCATGACCAATTGATTTGTATTCCCGAACATGTTATGGAAAACAAGCTGGACAGATCATGACAAAACAATGTACATAGACGCTAACTCTTTGTCACTTGACATACTACAGAGCTGTCAATGTTATGTTTCCTGTCCCGGTGCAGTATTGAGATATTTAGTTCTACGTTAATAAAGTAGCACCACGACTTTCTATAGAGCGAGGTCTCACCGAAAATGCTAAATACTCACACCTACACATTTCCACCACAAACACACACATACACCAATATACATGCATACATACATATATATCACAAGTCGTGAAGTGCGATGGGAACGCGTGGGAACAGCGTGCCCTAAACCTGTTTCGGAGAGGGGACGGCATTCACTTACTACCTATATATTACTAAATTCTCACTCTGCTTGTTGGTTTATACCATCGAATAGTTACATACACACGTACATACTCAGACCACATGTGCACATGTGTGTATATACAACATACACACATACTTATATGCACACACTTATCACATACACACATGGCGTGTGTGCATGTATTTTTCATCTTCGATGGGACGTCGTTCGAAAGTTGCGCCAGGTAAAACGAGTCAGTGGCAAGACTTGAGTCATTGTCTGTGAATCAACAAGAGTTTGTTTCGGCTTGTCGACACGTCGGTTGAATTGTGAAGACCAACTTGGTCAAATTTCATTTTTTTACAGACACCGAGTTGTTACAATGATGTTCGGGTATTTATTTCATTAACCACGTCATTAGGTATTTTCTGATCAGTTAAACTTGACTTTGAGCACCGGGCAACTCCAAGTAGATCTTGAGGTAAACCAAATGACAAAGAACATAGCTCTGCTGCTAGGTGCTTTTTAATTTCCAAACATACCCATGGTTGACTCAACAAATCTTTGATTATTATACTTTTGTAGGGAGGGACCTGAGCATTTGCCCCTTTTACCCCTGTTATAAATCAAGTCCTGAACGCAAGATAAGAGATCTTTACAGCATTCAATGGCTATTAATACTCAATGACATAGGTCTACAATCAACTCTTACATCATCATCGCCCTTTTAGTGTCCGTCTTTGGACAAGGACCTTCCCCAATATTCGTCACACCCCTTTGTCATGGGCAACGCGTTACCAGTACTTTCTGAATTCATCTAGCTCGCCCCACCCTCTTCCTTTCTATCGGCTGCAATTTAGCATACAATCTATGGGTATCCACGTTGTGAGTCGTGATGTCCTGTGATTATCTGACATTCTTGCAACATGTCCAGCCCATTTTCATTTGAGTTTTTCAATTGTTTTTATGATATCCCGGACTGTAGTCTTTTCTTTAGTACAGGTTCTCCCTTGTCATATCTACAAGGTGAGGATTACTGATACACTAATCCATGGAACTTAAGCAGGGTCAGATTTAGACTTTTGGGGTCCGGGACACTTCAGATTCAGTGGGCCTCCTGTACACAGAAATCTTAATTTATATATCTAGGTCCGTTTATTGCAAGTAATTGGAACTGGAAAGTTATACATATATAGAAAGATTAAATGAGTTATATATCTGAAAAAATATTTGAAGAATAATGCTTTTTTTTACATGTATGCCCATAGCAGCAGTAGCAAAAGAAGGAACGAAAGACACAAGTCGGCATTCAAAATTGAACCTCTATTTTCCTTCTTCGACCGACAGAAAATACATCGATGGTCTTCGTTGGAAGACCAAACAAAATCGTTTAGTCTCCTTTTTAAAAGTAAATGGTCTCTTCTCTTTTGCCATTTAATTCACTGGAATAACTTACCCTCTTCTTTCACCTGATACCGGAACTAAATGACCATCTACTCTTATCTACTTTATTTTTGTCCTGCTTTCTTTCGTTTCTCACGCAATTAAACTTATCTTTCTTACTTACGCCGTTAGAATCCTTTTTTAACTTCTTTTTGCTTTCTTTCTCATAAGGTCTTCAATCAAACGGTTGTGACTGGCTATCTATCTACGGGGGTTCCAATCGACTACGCTTTATCTTGTTAATAAATGTACTCAAGATGTTCCTATAGTCTTTTTGGCGTCTGCAAAGGTTTACTCTGTAACTTATCTGATCCACACATTTATTTAAAAAAAGAATAAAATATTTAAGAAAAAAAATGAAATATTTGATTCGAAAGCCCCCATTAGCCCTCATATTGTCACAAATACAAGTGTACATATTAATACATGCAAGTAGAAATCCAAGTACATTTTTACGTAAGATAAATTACAAATAATATAATTAAACAGCTGCGTAATCTTTATTTTTCATGGATAATAATCACCAACTGAATAATTTTTTAATAATTATATTTTAATTACATAGATGGATTAATTGCTGCTTTTGCCCCATTTATAACTCAAGCCCTGTTTATCTGTCCTTAATTCCACCGATAATCTTGGAGCCATCATGTGGGAGTATGCTGAAAATCTCTTGGATTTGATGGAAGAAAACAGCATTATCGACAATCATTTAGAATATATTGGTAATAGATCTACTCAATCATTGAATAGAAACTGTCTCATGCCTAATGTCTCTTGGCAGAATGCTGTGGTGAAGGTGATCAATTAAAATTTGGAAAAAGAGGCGATCAATGAATAGCTTAATTCTTTTGCCATTTGTAGGACACTTCAAAAAGAAAGTGAACAAAGCTGAGCACAAACTAGGAACCAACTTAGCATAATCTTACATTGTGAATTGAACGCTCCCCAACCCATTTGGTGTGTGTTATCATCATCATCATCATCATCATCAGTCTTTTATCGTCCGTTGTTGGACATACACCTTCCCCAGGATCCATCACATTTCTCTATCATGGAAGTTGCAGAGCCAGTATTTCCTGAATTCGTCTAGTTCATCTCTCCATCTTGTATTCTGTCGGCCTCAGTTTCGCATGTGATCTTTGGAAATCCATGTTGTGAGTCGTAATGTCCATCAATTGTCTGCTGTTCTTGCAACATGACCTGTCCATTGCCATTTGAGTTTTGTAATAGATTCTATGAAGTCTCAGACTCCCGTTTTCTTCCTGATATACTGTGCTGTCGTGTGATCTCTCCATGGAAGGTTGAGCATGATTCTCTCATGTGCATGATGCGTGGTTCTCAGTTTGCAGGTTTGTCCCTTGGTTAGGTTCCATGCTTCAGCTCCATAGGTGACAATCGGGAGGATGCTTTTGTTGTATGTATGTGAGGGGTTGCAAAAAATAAATAACGTTTTGTTGGTTTTTTTGCGAACATTAGGAATGTACGTTTAAATTTTCTACCCTCTTGCATTGTTGCACACAGTACGTGATTCATACATGATGACACAAAGCTTAGCTGGTGATCTCTCCTCGATCATGATACATACACTACCACTAGGCTTACCACATACATGATCTATTAACATACCATCTCCCCTACCCACCAAAAACCCACAAACCAACTATGTAAACACTCATGTTCTTGCCAACGCTCAGAATGAGCGAAACGTCAAATTGAAGAATCATTTGTCTTCCAATATTGTCATTTTACTCTCATATCGTCAGATTTATGATAAATCCATATCAATGTGTCTTCATACGTACATGCATAAATGCGTGACCAGCCAGATGGACTGACTTGAAAACTGAAGAAATTTATTTTGGCAGTTTTGGTCGACGGTTCTTAATATGTTGATCCGATTTGGTGTTCGGCTTAATTTTGAGACACCCTATAACATTCCATACTCACGTGCTTACTTCCATAGACAATGTTGACTTTTCCCAGCAATTGTTGTCTTAAGAATAATAGCAAACATCGATAAGACCCAGCGTCGTCAATTTAACACTAAATTCAGCGCGTTTTTTTTTTTTTGGTTTTTGTTTTGGCAGTGCAAAAAAAGCTCTAAATCAGCGCGGGCGTGCTGAGACATTGCTTTTGACATTTTTTAGCATCTTGGCGGTTTTTGGTGGTTTTTTTTTGGCTATTTTGTTTGAATTTTTGACTTTTTAGGGCTTTTTAGCAGTCGAAACTGGCGCAAAATTTTTTTTTTGAGTCGGCAACACTGATAAGACAAGGTTGATCGATCAGCTACTGACAACGTTATCTGCGCATTGTTTTCACAACAACACATCTCTCTAATGATGTCACGCAGAGCCTCGTCTGTGTAAACGATGTCTTGTGAATACGTCTTCAAATCTCCTACAAATAAAGAACCAACGGAATATCTGTACCTCACATAAATGAATCGCCGTAGCATGTGCGTGTACCAGAACTAATGATCTAAAAGATTATTCAAGATCATCTATTGAAATAGATCTTTTATCTAAAATCATCGAAAAATATAGAACATTTATCTAAAAATATCTTTAAAAAAATAGCGGCTTAAGATTCAGGCGGTATTGATCCAAAATGACCGCAGAGACTCTCCAAAGTACTTGAAAGAAACGAAAAACAAAACATTATTACATGATGTACTCCTACGAAATATCAATGTTGTAGCCCCTGAATTGTGACAAGAAGCTCTTCGACATGTGAACGCACACTCAAGCAGAGAGAGACGAATCTGTAACCCACTTGACTGGTTGATCGGGTGAGCCATTCATTGGGCTATGATGATTCGTTATTATACTCATAAATATTCGAAACCGTCAACAAAAACTGCCACCAAAATTGTCCAGCTAGGTTTCTAATTTTCAAGTAAGTCTGTCAAGCTGGCTATGTATCACACGTACCAATGGAGCTAGAGGGCTGAACATTTAGATATTTATTCTTTTTGAGGTCAAAAGAAAACTTTGCAATCACCTCAATAGATTTTAAGTCAATTGACAATGTAAGTTTCTGCTAAATTGATCACCAGAATGTGTCCTGGAGTGTTTGCGCCTGTTTTTTGTTGGTAATTGAAACTCTGATATTTTTCAGTATCAGTGCCCAACAAGAGGCAAGAGAAGTAATTTTTTCATTCATCATCATCATCATCATCATCATCATCATCATCATCATCTTTAGTCTTTCAACGTCCATCGTTGGACATAGACCTTCCCCAGGATTCGCCACACTTCTCTATCGCGGAGTCAGTACTTTCTGAATTACCCCCTTTTCCTTATTTTCTTTTGTACATCACTACCAACAAGGCATGCTGCCAAAAGACGTTGGTCTCCTGAAGGTTTCTTTTGAGTAAATAAGCAGACCTGTCTTTTTAGTCCTAATGAAGTCCTCCCTAAGAAGAAGGGCTGATAAGAGGGCGACTGTATTGACACATCTGAGATACATTCTCTGTCTAACTCTTTGATTAGAATAATATCTTATACACTGATAACTACTTTCTCTTCTCTCTTTTTTCGTGATTGTTCCTTTGTTAGCTGTTCATCACATACGTCTACGACCGGAGTATCTTAGATTTTACTTGTCAACTGCCGAATCATACCAACGCCTTTGAAAATGGTGCCCAATGCCTATCCACAAAGCACTCAGCTCAAGGACTAGGATCAAAGAATTTCTCTACGACTCACGGCAAAATCACGTTGGATACACCGGTTTTCTTAAGGTCACCAAAATAAAGTCAAATCTGGTCAGTACCTCCATAGGAGGCCATTGGGGAATCCCTGGTGCTCTAAGAGAAAAATGCTTCGACATTCCGGGTAAACCGGAAGTGGTCTTACTAACAACAAAAGAATATAAGCGAATAAAAATGATACATTATCAATTATTGTAATCTCTTCGTGATTCTCTCCTATGTGCGTTCCATGGTTCTGACTTTGAGGATCAATATTTTTGTTATTTCCCATGTTTCATCTCCATAGGTGACTATCAGGATGATGCATTGGTTGTAGACAATTTTTTTTGAGATGGGATTTCCTTGTTCTTCAGTTCTCTGAAAATCATCCAACTGAAATAATCTGCAGGGGGGTCAATTCAGAAGGTGTCTATTTACATGATTATGCAACAATGGTGAAAATACTTTTATGAAAGGATATTTTTTATTTTTTCTTCTCAAATCAGTTTTTAATGGCTAAAAGTGGCTAGATTTCACCAATCTTCAAATAACATTATTTTCGATTATATTTTTGATAGAGTTAGTTGGCTTGAGATTAGGGTTAGTAGGTAGGCTTTGATAGGGATAGTTGGTAGCTTACTATTAATAGGCAGACTGGGTTCGTGGGTAGTTACGTTTCTGCTATATTATGCAAGCGAAATAACTAACATTTCCTAACACTAACCCAGAATTACCACCCCTAAATACTAACCCTGTATACCAACCCTAAACCATATCCTTTCCAGTTGAACTTGACAAAATTCAGTTAAAATGTTCATAGTTTTTTGCCTTCTTTTCTTCCGCAATTTTCTTGAAAATCCAGCAAATTTAGCCATAAAAAATGGCCAGTTAGAAGATTTGGCCTGCAAGTTTATAAGCATTTTTTAAAATCTTCCCTAAGGAAAATTTTTACCTTTAATTTTTCACTATTGGAGGTCGAAATCTAAGGGTAATTTCTTTCTGATTTCGTCAAAATCCGAGAGGGAGATTTTTTTTTCTCATTCCCTTATCTTCTTACTTTTGTTCGAGGGGGGGGGTAGAGTTCAAAATCAAGTAATTTTCTTAACTTATAGGGGTCAAAATCCAAACGAAGATTTTTTTCACATTTATGGCTTAAAATAGAGAAGTAATTTTCTTTTCACTTTTAGGTGTCAAAATCGATGGGAAGATTTTTTTTTCCTTTTTTTAGAGTTCGAAATTGTTCGTATTGTTCTAATTTACAGGGGTCAAAATCGAAGGGAGTTTTTTTCTCTACTTCAAGAGGTCGAAATCGGGGTTGGCGTTTCTTTACACCTTCATGGGTCTCAACTGAGAAATAATTTTGTTCCACCTTCAAGAGTCGGAATGAAAGGAATATTTTTTCATTTTTAGGGGTCAAAATCGAAAGGAAATTATTTTTTTCACTTTTGAGGGTCAAGGTTCCGGAGGAATATTTTTCCTTCACTTTTAGGGGTCAAAATTCAGTGAAGTTTTTTTTTAACTTTTAGGGTTCAAGATTGAGCGGAGATTTTTTCCTCCACCTTTTGGGGTCAAAATCGAGAGGATTTTGTTTTTACTTCAGGTATCAAAATGGCGGAAGATGTTTTTTTTGCACTTTTCGGAGTCAAACTTGACAGTGAGATTTTTTTTCATTTATTAGGTTCAAAATTGTGCGGAAGATTTTTTTCTAATTTTGCCGGTCGAAATCAAAGAATTTTTTTTTATACTTTTGTGCATCAAAATCGAGAAGATTTCTTCTACTTTTAGAGGTTAAAATCGAAGGAAGATTTATTTTTCATTTTTCGGGGGTTAAAATTGAGTGGTATTTTTCTGTTTTTCTTTTAGGGGCCAAAATTGTGTGGACGAATCGTTTTCACTTTTAGGGGTCAAAATCGATGGGAAGATTTTTTTCTCTTTCACAAGTCAAGATCGAAAGGGGATTCTTCTTTTTCCATTTTCTTGGTTTCGAAATAGAGGACGGAGATTTTTTTCTCTTTTAGAGAAAATAAACGTTCCCTTATCAAATGTCGCATTATTTTCATTATTAAAAGTCAAAATCTAGTGAAAATTTTTAAAATCGTAGGATGAAATCATTTTTAGTGGTTTGAATTGAGAGAGAACGTTAAACTTTTCCTTTTCAACAAAGACCATTGCCGTTTATTTTTAATACTATTTGCCCCATTTTTAGCATCTACCCCCTTTTTTAACACTACTCATCTTTTCTTTTCACATTACGACTTTATTTTCAACATTTAGACCATCTTTTAAGTTGACCCCTCTTTAATATCAGCCCCTCTCTCTTTAGAGATTATTACTACTTTTTTCTAACATTATCACCCGTCCTTAAATATGCCCCAACGTGACCACTTTTTAATATTAATCTCTTTTCTACATTACCCCCCCACCGTTCTTTCCCATCAGGCCGACCCTTTTTCAATTTAACTGAACGTTCTTTTTTACATTAGCAACACCACTTTTTCAACATTGACCATCCTTTTTTCTAACAGTGTGAAAAGTGGTATTAAATCAATATAAAAAAAAATAATCTCTCTTTCCATTTCTTTTAGACAGTAATTTATTCTGTCCATTGGGGCAGGTATTCAGACATGTAAACTGGAATTTCACACTCAAAACAAAAATAAAACCTTTTTAGAGGAGGAATTAAAAAATAAGTCCTTAACATAATAAGGAGTAAATGTTTAAATTTTCAGACCTGTAGCTCTATTGGTGCAGCCTGTATGTATGATACATACATACATACATACATACATACATGCATAGCCAGCCAGCTAGCCAATCAGACCAGATTAAACACTGAAGAAACCGATGTTGACTGTTGGTTGGTGGTTTCTAATAAAGACTTGTGGGTGAATGAAACTGAAAGATTTCAAGAAACGCCGTTAATGACTCAATTTAGTACCGCTCCCTCTACTGGTGGAGCCCCAGGGCATGCCTAAAGAAAATAGCGCCTATGGCAATCTCTGAAATTGTGACCCCGTCCAAACATCTGACCCAATGACACCCACCATTTTGATAACTTTACCATAATATCAACTCAGAAATACAAGTCGAGTTCATTAATCTTTTAATTAACAAATTATGGCACTAAATGAAAATTAGAACTACATCTTCCTTGCTTCCGTTGATACAAATTGGTCTATGACAGCAGTGTTCAAGCTGCACCCCACAGAATCTCAGGATTCCGCTCGACCTTTCCAAGGATTCCACGAGACAAAGTGACATTTTTGCGATATATTTAAAAAATCTTCATTTCATAACGATTGCTTCAAGGCTTCTCGTATTTCATTTATCACATGTTTAATTGTTTATAATGTACGCAATGCATCATGACTCTTAACTAAATTTCAAGTACTTTTTCTCAAGAGTTACGTCAAAACTAAAAACATCTTGGTTATTTACATGGTTTACGAGAGGCTGTTCGGTCAGTCGTCGTTCATATGTCTATTCTTCGTTCTTACTTGCACATTCGTGTTTATAGTTTGTGTTTGGGTTCATACATATTTGGATAATTCCACAAGCAGAGACCGAATCATCCAATAATTACATACATGTGTAGAAGGTAAAGCTTTTTTAGAAAGGTTTCCCGAGAGATTCTCATCATGAAAACGGGTTCCGTTAGTAGTTGAAGTTTCAAGAATCAAAGTTTTTTTTCCCTGGTTTCTCCTCTTTCTATACTCAGCAGAATTCCCAGCACAGTATTTCCACCGAGTAATTTATTTAAGTGGTTAAACAATCTGTCCCTCCTAGTGCTCCTTCTCACCAGTGATAATCAAAGACACATCATACATCTGAAGAGAATTCTTTTTTCATTATCCGAGAATTGCTTGTCTGACTTTCATAGAAAATTCTCAGTGGCGTCCACACTTGCCACACCCTGGATATGCCACCGGTGGAGCTTACATACTCAAAATTCCTGCATTCAAAACCTAGCCTCTATTTGGACTGTGTAATGGTGTTCAAGATGAAATAAAAAAGCATAGTTTAACATGAAGCGGCCATTAAAGCGATTCGTTTCGCAATTAACTTTCCAAGGATGATGATAGAAAGGTGAATGAATATCTGTTTCTGCTTTCTGAGGAAAGACGATTGGAGACTGATTAATGATTTGCTATGAAGATGAGCCACCTGGGACAAGAATCTCGTGTTTGATGAGAGTCCAAAACACATCCCACTTATATCTTGTTCATTCGTCATTGCACCGAGACGAAAAATGGAATAAGTCAGAGAAATTGCCAATCGGAGAGTAGGTTTCCCTGTGGGCCAGGGAGCAAGAAAGTCTGAAGGAACATTAACAAATTGATCTTAAAGCAAATGAAAATACATCTGACTAACATGAGATTCTGGTATCAAAGTCAATAATTGAACAACCGTAGCGTGAAAATTTGAAATTATTCAAAGATCTCCATCGAAGAATGAATACCGTCTGAATTTTTATTTATGACATCAATGGTGTTTTTTCACTGGGAAACATCTAAGATAGAGTTTTAAAACCTCTAGATTCTGGAGATCTTGTTGATATCAATAAACTCATCAACATAAACTTTTTCCACGGATCCCAAAGAGGCACTTTTTGAAAGGGTCTAGTGGTGTACTGAGGCCAATTTTCAACTCCGTAGACAAAACAGTACGGCTAGGAGTGCGTACGCACATTCAAAAAGAGGCAGAACCTTCGCCATCTTTAATGGCTGCGTTTATCCAATATTGGCTGTAAAAAGAATCAAAGCTGTGATATTTAAAAAACTTTAAAGCGACAGTTTTATCAAACAATAATCGAAGAAATTTCTTTGTATGTGTGTACTGCAATTACTCAACAACTGGTCATCGTACAAGGTTAACAGTCACCAGATATATTAATCAGCACACAAAGCAGTGCAGTCTTGAGTTTTAACTTTTTTAGGATCAACAGTTCTCGGAAAATTTAATGAAGATAAATAAAACATCGAAAATTATAGATCTTTCTATGAAGTATCTCTCTTGACTTCTGCTCTCTAGAATTCTCTAAATTTGAGATAAAATATCTACATTGGAAACACTGGAGACACGTAACCGGAATACATCAAAGCCGTAGTTTTGTAGGATGGATGCAAAATCATTTTACATGGCGATCAAGGCAGGCTGATCCGCACACTATAAAGTCCAGCCACTTCCAAAAATGCACTTTGGGAATGCACTCTGTCCAAGTGGAATGAAAATTCAAAGAAAATGTTCAATGTAGTTTTCGATGTTTCAAATGAATTTGATATATTCCGATAGAACTTTCTTCTCTTACACACAATATATATATATATATATATATATATATATATATATATATATACATATATATATATATATATATATATATATATATATATATATATATATATATATATATATATATATATATATATGTGTGTGTGTGTGTGTGTGTGTGTGTGTTGATGAAAATGACAATAGAAAGGTAAACAGAAAAAATATTTATTCTCAGAAAAAGATGGCTGGCTCCCATCGAAATGTATCGAAATATGCCGACAGAATAATAAAAAAAATGTGATGTAACACCTATCTCTTGAGTTTTTTTCTCTTCACCTTTTAATTGCCATTTTAATCAACATTCTGTCAGATCACTTCACTTTCACACACACTAAAAAACATCTGCACATAGTCTATAAAGCTTCGCAGCTCTAAACACTAAGTATACAAACTTGTTTGACTAATATACTTATATAAAGCATACAGCCATAATAGCATAATGCTACACATAAAAGACATAGTCATTCATGAAGGATAGTAAAACGCTTGCCACCATTGAAAACATCTAATTGGAATGTCGGCTCTGATATTAGAAAAAAACTACAATGAACATATAATTGCTGACGATTGAGTTCAACCCAGGAACATGTCCGTATGATAGACAATGAAAATAAAGATTCCTCATACACGGTACACTTCTGTTCTGCCTTGATTTGAATGGTAAATCCACACACACACACACACACACACACACACACACATATATATATATATATATATATATGTATATATATATATATAAACTACTATTTCTTGTCAGCAAGGAGACAATGTATATTCAATTCCCATTCAACATGCTACTCGACTCTTTATATTTTCGACTCCTTGCCAAAATGTCGAAGAGGAAAGCTAATTATTTCGCACTGACACCCTTTTAGACACAACACACATTTTGTATCATGACAACGCCTATATCTAATCTGCTAACTTGACGGATACAAAGTAAGGGTCTAGTTTAGCAATATGCTCACAATGTAAACCGCTCGCTAAAAAGTCGACAGACTGGAAAATCCGACCTAAATTTTCGTTTTGGGTACATTGAGACGCGCTGACTCCGAATATTTCCAGGGATGAGTAGCTCTCGAGTTATAACAATAGGAATACACAGACAGACATACACAACAGTTTTATATATTTAGATACGAATGGTAAGCATTGAACAGTGAGGAAATTGTTCATAATAGATAAGCTTAGTTCAGTGTGGTATAGGGCCAATTAGTTTTTTAACGGAAGATGTAAATATTTTGCACCAATCATCTGGGTAGATGGCTTCCAAAGCTTGGGAAAAATCAGCGTTCGAAATCATGGCCTCTATCTTGGCCCTGAAATTTATCACTTGGGCCTAGCGGTTCAGACTACTCCCATGAAAGATAAGCTCCCAAAGTATGAGATGCCAGTTTGTTCAGATCTTGTTGGAAGCTATTCCAGATTTTGTTTGGTCTGGTCTGGAGATAATGGACAGTCGCGACAAGAACCAACAAATGAGATGAGGTAAAAGGAATGATAACAATGATAAATAAGGATGTTACCATTACTGATTTTTATAACTATTATTTACCTCTATCTTATTTCCAGTTGCTTCTTATCGCAACTTGACTGAAGCTGATCGTTGATTGGAAATAAAAACATTAACTCCGGTTGAGACACGAACTCATCTCCTGTCACACGTCTACCTTAGGCCTATGTCCGACCGCTCCACCAATTGTGCTACAGACGCCAACAAACGAGCTGGAGCTAAAAACGAACCTTTAAACTTGTTTACAAACTGGTATTGGTAGTATGAATGTAGTTTCCTCCAGCTCCATTACAAAGAACAATTCTCAGATTAGGGATGTGAACAGATATGTAAAGTCCACGATCCTATACCGTGATTTGAACTAAGGAGCACTTGACGCCATAGTCTGTCCTACTTGATGAATTAATTTGACAAGTTTTACATATTGGGAAAAAATCATCGCAATTATGCACGTCTTCATTTTGTCCTTACAAATAAATACATTTATACAAAAATATACATATACGTTTTATTCATTATTCTTATATACAATACATAACTTGCTGTAATCATCTTCAGTTTGAATAGATGGTGCAGCAGAGTTGACCCTGTAGCAGCCAGGCTTGTCTTATTCATTTTTATTAGATAAAGTATTACCATAACATTTGACTGACTTTGTAAGTAAAAAAAAGTTCTGTCTCTATCTCAAAAAATTCTCAATGTTTTCCAGGAAATCGTGTAGAAGGCTAGGCAATTGGCCATTGAAGACGTGCCCACATTTCAGCTGATCCATATACAATTACTTCCTCAGACAACGTGTCGGCAGAGGTATGCCCTCCCCGAGTGTTTTCTACTTGAGCTTTGGATTTTTCAACATTTTTAGCAATGTGCCTGCATATCTGATCCCCTGAAATATTTCCAGACCAATTCTCCATTAATGCGAGTTTTATTGAGTTTTGGATTTATGCAAACTGCGCATCTGCATTTTGGGCCTTAAAATCGAAGTCACCCCCCGTCCAGAAAATAACTAATGTGGACCGACAGAAAGAATCTATATACTCAAAATGAAGTCCTTAGTTCAAAATCTCTAGTCTGCAACCTCTTGAGACGAAACCTTTAGCTTGACCGACCGCACCTGTTATTTATGACGTCATTTGGGATGAAAAAGAAGCCAAGGGAGAATATCCCTCTGTAGAAAGATACCTTGCATATTTGCTTAGGGTTTTGATAGTGGTTCCCTAATTTCAGTAACTGACAAAGAAAAGTCAAGTTCGCTCACTTCGCAACCAGCCTTTCTACTTCACTTGCGCTGTCAAAAATGACTGCATATATTAAAAATATGGATGTACACATTGTATTTTATACAAGTGGATAATTTTTTAATACTTTTTTGTTTTTATTACTTTTCTTTAAATTCAGCATTTTTATTACGTCATCAGAAAATGAATGAAATTCTGTTACTATGCAAGTTGAATGAATGAAATTATATTTTACTATGTCACCCTTATCGTGACAGAAGACATTCGCACATTGCTGATCATTATATGTGCATATAGTTACTTCCCTAATTTTTGTGATAAACCATGTGTTACCTTTGGTACAACCTGTAATTTCTTGATATCAGGATGGAAGTTACCAACAACTGTGTCTGTCATATCACAAAGCAGAAGTTAGTATTAAGCAAATGGGTAAGACAGGAGAGCTTTAATTTTGACTAGACAGTGTACCATCTTAAAGTGGCGAAGTGTTATAAGTTACTGGAAATTATCAGTCTTTTGAATCATCAGCACCAGTACCTGCACCAGCAGCCCTTAAGGGTCCGTCATTGGGCATAGACCTTCCCTGAGATCCACCAGACCTCTCTATCATGGGCGTCGCAGAATCAATATTTTATTAACTTGTCTAGTTCTTCACGCTATATTATTTGATCTCTGAGGATCCATGTTGTGAGTTGCTTTGTCCTACGGTGGGTTCTGACATTCTCGCAACAAGGCCTGCCCATTGCCATTTGAGTTTTCTAATGGATTCTATGATGTCTTCAGTGATTTCCGTATGTGTTGTGGAGAATGATTCTCTCCTGTGAACGTTGCACGTTTCTTAGTTACACCGAGATTTGATTTTGACAACACAGTGTACCATCTTGAAGTAGCAAAGTTTATCAGTTACCGGAACTTTTTGGTCCTTTGGGCGCTCCAATAGAATCGGATTATCGTGAATAGACGATCCTTATCTATTTCTTTTTCTCTTGAGAATCTTTGACTTTTCCAGGGTTTCAGTTCTATTCTCGCCAAATGGGAGAGGTTTTTGGAGACGGTCAAATTCATGTTCCGCGTCTATTTTGGACTCATCTTCACCAAAACAATTGGTAATACGATACAACCCGTAATACCGACTTGTTTTTGTAAATGAGTCCACGCATCTCTATAAGACGCTTTTCGTCAGCTCTGCTGGTCGGTTCCGGTTAAATTAAACAACGGAAAGGAGAAGGAAGGAAGAGCTGTGATGTTATCAAAAGGTGTGACATCATCAAAAGAATATCCAATCGGATCAATATTTTTACCAGCTGCCACGATATCATAATAGAATGCACTAGTTTTGCATTTTTGTATTTGAAAGAAAAGGCTGAAAAATAGTCAGAAGTGCCGAAAAGTGGCCATGAACAGTTTTTATTGAAAATAATTGTCACTGAATATATCCATATCACAATATTTTACAAGCATGAGAATCAATTGACTCGAAACTAGACTACTTGCTCTTTTTCCTTCTCCTCCTGCTACTACCACTATTGATGGTGGATGCATCATTGAACTTATGGTAATCACATACACGCGCCAATCACACACACGCACACACACACACACACATGAGGATAGATCAATAAGTCAATATCCTGATGCAGTAATTAGATGAATTTTGATCTGAAATTTTTAAGGTATAATGTTTGATCCATATGATTTGTATTCGCTGCTGGATTATCTAAATTGACCAGGAAAGGGATTACGTTGAAAAATATTTATTATTTAACGTAAATTTTCTTCATATCCTCCTCCTGCTACTACTACCACCAGTGGTGGACGCATCGTTGAACTAATGGTTCTTGTCTTATTAGACGAAGCAACCTTTATTAATTTTCTGACAATTTCTTTCATCGGAAATCTTTTTAGGCTTTTAACACAACCTTATCAGATAGCCAGACTGTGACAGGTGTAAATTTCACAGATAGGATATATAAAGAATAAGTTGTTGGTTAGAATCGAATTGCGTCCCTTTTAGACTGGAAAGCTGCCTACGTATGGCACCGCTCTACCGACTACACCATAAGGCAGAACGCAATGTGGGCCTGCCTGACGAAATTGAAAGGAATAGGGTGATGCCGGGTTCTTATTTAGATACAGAAGGAAATTTCAAACGTAGAACACATAAAAAGGTTGTAGGGAAGTGTTGGACATTGTCAGCGTGTGTTTGGCGTTGTCGAGGAACAGAACATAGTTTTCAATTCAGAATGCTATGAAGGCAGTCGGGCAATACTGTCAAGAAGTATTGAGTTCAGTCAGGCGGTAAGGCACAAAACGCAATTTTCAGCGCAGAATGCTTTAAAAGCTTGATGAACAGTGTCGAAGGATAGTTATCAAGGGATAGGGGGGACGCAATTTCCAAGCATGACTGCAACAGAAATCTGTTAGGCTAATCCGGTATTGTTGAAAGGTTTGGGCATTGTCGGGAGGGTAATAGAATTTATAGAATGAAATTTTAGATCAAGAATACTTGGAAGGGGTAGCAGAGCCGGGTTGTCAGAATGTGCATGGCGTTGTCGGCTCTTGTGGATATTTTATCGTGTGCTTAAAAAAAAGTGTTAAAAATTTTCTAGATGTGTTAGATGTTGTCAGACAGTAACTAAGCCAGTTATCAAAAGCTTAAACTCAAGGTTATTATTCAATTAATCAATGGAAAAGTGGTATCAATACAATACATATACAATGTATAAAGACAAAGGTATTTGAAACTGAAGTCATAGCCGCTGCGCAAAGATCAGAATGAAAACGAAGTAATTTGTCGAATTGCCTTGCTGGAAAGCAAACGAAAGAATCAACTACGTTATTATGCAAATAAAAAATTAATGTTCTAATATATATATATATATATATATATATATATATATATATATATATATATATATATATATATATATATATATATATATAATTCAATTTAGGGTCCCTTGATAATATATGATGCAGTATTTAATACGGTCCTATCAGTCGGGCTCTAACTAGGTAGAGCACTATCAAATTTCCGCTGTTTCACCCCGAGAATCGATACGTGTGAAGGGTCGGAAAGCATGGGCGTCCTCTGCCACTGTTCAAGACACAAAAGCATACATTATTGGTGAGAGGGTATAAAAAGATATATTCGTAATATATCTCATTGACAACCCTATCACTCGATAAACATTCCACCAATGGAGAAGGTACTGTACTCACCACCATTTATCGTGTAAGCAGATACGAACCACTATGATCCAGATATCAGGCGGTGCACTCGACCATGACGCCTGACCTGGCACAAGGGTGACATGATGGAGCGACCACCAGCAAATAATGATGATACAGTCTTTTTTATAAAAGAACTTCGAGTTCGGGTAACATAAAACAATTGTACAGCACCTTTATAGTTTATTGACAACAAAGTTCCAACTCTGAAACCTTCTCGCCCTCAGTCAGAAGGTCTGATCCAGGAGGTGGGGACAATAAACTGTCCACTCTTCCACCCTGACTGGACACCCATGGAGGAAATCATTAAATTGAAAGATAATGAGATTTATCTCGGAGAACTGCCAATAGCTAGCCAAAAAATATTTGCAAAATAACCAAATCTATCGAAGGATGCAGACATTGATATGATCATCCGAAAGAAATTACTGGAATCGTGTATAAAATCTAGTCTAATATTTGCAAATCGTGTTGAACTCCCCAAGGATGTAGATATGAGATAAATTGTGACGTGTTACCCGTCAAGAGAGAAGGGCGAGCAAACCTGTTCACCAACAGGCGTTGTAATACGGTTCCGTAGGAATTTTCGTGTTGAATATGGTAATCAATTGGACATGCTAAAGGGACTTCCAGGGAGTCGGAATAACTTGGGTAAATATTCAAAAAAAATTGTGGGGCCATTTTCCTTGATGATTTTGCAGTGATGATCAAGTCAGGAAGAAATTCTCATCACCATCATGAAAAATGCTGATATTTGATATTTTGTATCTTGGAAAAGACATTTCATATAAGGTAACGTTCACAAAAGAACAGTGAGCCTCAGAGTGAGTCATTTCGCGCTATTTACAATCAAATATAATAAACCTTTGTCTTCAAAATGAAACCTCCGTCTGGATTAAGAGCTTTCAGGTGAGGGGGATAATTGTGTATAGATCTACTCCGAAATTTCATGACAATGAGTTGAAAATTTGATTTTAGTGTAGACCAATGATTCACAAACTGGGTGCTAAAAGACTCAAGGGGAAGCTCTGGAAGAAAAAGGGGCGGTAGAGGTCATTGGAAAACGAGGGTAAAAAATAGCAGTCAACACCTTCAGTGTGGGGGCAAGGGGTAAAGAGTGCCAATCAACACCCCCCACCTTATGTACTCTTAGATACTTTGCACAATTATTTCTCGGTTATAAAGTAAATGCTTTAATAATTTAAAAGGTTTTATCAAAATCTAATTTTCAATTTATCATCGACACACCGATGGAATAAAAGGGGGCAGTAATCCCAAAAGGTTTGGGAAACACTAATCTAGTCCAGTGGTCCCCAACCACTGGGCCAAGGATCGGTTCAGGGGCCCAAAGCAATCGCTACTGGGTAACGAGGGAACGATATTATTTGGCGATATTTCTACATAAAACAACAAAGAAACAAGAACCATAAGTTCAACGATGTGTTCACCATCTGTGGTAGTTGTAGCAGAAAGAGGAGGAGGAGTAAAAAAAAAGCAAGTAGTCATCCTTTGTGTCAATCGATTCTCGTACTTGTAAAATATTGTGATGCTTGAATATTTTTTTAGAAATATTTTCCAATAAAAATAGTACATGGCCATCTCTGGCGTTTTTTTTAGGGGGGTATTTTTAGCCTCTTTAAATAAAATAATGCAGACATCGTACGTTGTATTCTAACATCTTAGCAAATGGTAAGAAAAAAATGATCAGAATCTGACGTCATACCTTTTGATGACATCACACTCATTCTTTCCTTCCTCTTTCTGTTGATTAACGTAACAGACCGACAGACCGATCGAAAAACGTCTTCTAGAGATGTGTGGACACACCTAAAAAATAATAACCAGTATGAGACGATCGTTAGTGGAATGACCGGCAGTGAAGAAGAGGAAACTCAAAAACCACAACTTTGGAATGAGGGTAGGGCGCAAATGGGCATTTGTCCCTGCACCCAGAATGGGCTTTCTTACCGAAGGCTACGGCTATGGAAGTTGTAATCTTATAGTAGATAAAAGATTATTTCAATTGTACAGTAGAATTGTCTTATATAACCCTAACGTCGTTCCCATATAAATAGATTGTATCATTATTCGGCAGGGCTGGCTCGATCATGTCACCCCGAGGTCAGTTCATGCCTCTCCATCAACAGTCAACTGCAATATCTGACATCTGGATCGTACAGTGGGTCGTACTTGCTTACACTACAAATGGCGGATAGAAAGTGTATCTTGCAACAAGTTTGTCACTAAGATATATTCAGTGTATTCCCTTTCAGCCAATCATCAGGAAATATCTGCTCTTGACCGGCTTCCCTCACTGGGGAAAGAGGCAGCAGACGATCATCATTTCCTTGCTTGGTTAAATTTACGTCTGATTTATATTCTTGGTTCCTTCAGAGACTGATTTAATCTGGGAATTTGTAAGGTTTTTCGAGCTTCTCGGGTCGCGTAATTTTTATTTGGAGATGGGAAAAAATCCTTCGCTGTGATTGGCTGCCTGTGGTGGCGTGCTCTTGATAACGGAAACTGATATTTATAAAACCTGAAACAGGATAAATAGACAAATAAGGAAAGTAGGTAAAATATATGGGAGAAACAGGGATTACTAACGAAATACCCTGGACATATATGCACGCATATACAGTGAGTGCATAGTGTATACGATACATTTCGAAAAGTACATTTTGACATCCTTGCAAAGCTTCAAATTTGACTGAATTTAGACCAAACCTTGAAAAAATACAAAACTCGCTACTTCAGGGTCAACACCACACTGACAGAACCTTTTAAAATATTCCGACTTTTGTAAAAAATATTTTTCCTCTGACTGAAAAAAAAAAGGACTTTGAATTTGGCCATGGAAGGGTATTTGAGAAAATAGTATCTAGATATTTCCAAGATAGATTGCAGGGAAATCTAAATAATTCTAAATATAATTTGACACAATTTAGAAATTAATTAAAAACTAGCGCCCATGGCTTTCAGTTTCCTCTTTCTCTTTTTATTTCTTGCTTCTCCCCTCTCTCTTTCATTCTCTTCCTTTCTTCCTTTCGTTTTAATAAAGTAGGAATAGACTCGATATCCCTTTCCTCCTTTCTCTCTCTGACAATCATTGTAGGCTTCTTACTATTTAGTTTTAACCGGAAGTTTGAAAGTGTCATTGTTGTTAGTTGAGAAAAAAGAAGCCCACTCAACAGAATCAAAAATATATTGAACCAAGATTGAACATTGAAAAGTTATGTAGAAAAATACGAGATCTTTGGTTCAATCTTTCTACTTTGAATATTTGCGTGTGTATGTATTGGGTGTCTGCTGTAGCGTGATAGTGAGCAAGCTCGTCTCGCAGACTGATTCACCAGTATTGTGGTTTTGTCACTCCCTGGCACTCACGTGGTGCCCTGGTTTGACCACTTGGGAACGGCTGCCAAGATATTAGAAACCATCAACCAAAACTGCCACCAAAAGTTTCAACATAAGTTTCTTCAGTTTTCAAGTTGGTTCTGGCTGACTGACTGCCTATGTATCTATCACACAGGAATCACCAACGGAGCGAGAGGGCTGAAAATTCAAACATTCACTTATTGAATCTAGAAAAAAAATTGTATTTTGAAAATACTCCCTCTTAAATAGTTTTTTTTTCGTAGGGGGTTCAATTTGCAACATAAGTTTCTGCTAAATTGACCCCTCAGTCTGTATCCGTTCATTTTTTAACGATCACTGTCCAACAGAATACGAGGGAAGCAACTTATTTATTCACCCCACCTTTTCTAATTTTCGAATTGATCACCCCCACCAAAAAATCATGCTGCCAAAAGACGTTGGTTACATGACGTTTTCAATTGAGTGACTAACCAAACCTTTCATTGTCCTGAAGTTGTTGACGAGATAACCACATTTTACGACTTTTTTTTTTTAATGTTGGTGCCCGAGCTCAGTGAAAGAGTAAGGATTCCGGAATACTGATTTTCTAGGCCGATGAACCCTTCCCAATCTCTCTACGCCCAGTTTATCTTGCTCCACCCTACTGAGTTTTGTAGATATCAATTTGGGGACCTATCATTGCTAAATGGTTAGCAAGCCCATATTGATCATCAGTTTGCTCGTGTAAAGAGGTTTAGTATCTGTCTCTTAGGAGACAACTCGCACTGGAGAATGAACGGCCAGTGATGAAATCCCGATTTCCGTTCCATTTGTCAGCTTAATGATAATTGCAAGTCCCAAGATTTTATGCCTACAAGTGTTTATGACCATTTCCTTTGCAGAGTACATGCACATTTGGAGGATACTCCCACTGTAATCACACTGCTTAGACTCTATTGGGTGTTCCGAAAAAAATGCATACTACGATAATTTTGAAAAACTTTTACTTGCATTTAGATTTTGAATTGAAATTATAACTGCAGAAACTACAGATGTGCTAAAACTTTCTATCGAATTTGAGTTCTTACGCTTGCAGTCAGAATACTCTTGGTCCTCGTTGGGGAAGAACTAAAGCCGGTCCGGAACTCAATAGTCAGTCTTTAGTCTCTTTCTCAAAATACATTGTATAGGCGTCGTTTTTCGGATTTTCGTGTGGTTACAAGACTGAAGCGTAAGGATCAAAATTTAATGGAAAACAGTTTTTTTCGTCGTGAATTCAATCTGTGATGCGATTATATGCTGGATTGACCGCTAAGTTTCTTGTCACGCGTTTTTTTGAAAATTCAAAATTTTTTAGTGGTCACCGCCAAACGAAATGTGCAAGAGGTAACTTATTCATTCCTCACTCCCTTTTCCAATTTTTTTAGGTACTCAACCCCAACATGACATGCTGCCAAAGAAACGTGCGACTTTTTCTATTGAGTGATTAACCAGATATGTGTCAATTAACTCTAAATCATCAAAAAGAAAAATATTTAATTAGTTTGGATCAGTTCCCCTTACCTGTTCCATGGTGATTAGCAATGTTCTCTAAATTACGATTAATATAATTTCATTTCTCACTTCTCATCATAAATGCATTCCAAATTCTTTCCAAAGACATAGCCGAGGAGTTTACTTGAAAATACCCCAGGCTCCATATAAGGTGGGGGCTCAAGAATCTTTATGAATAATATGCTATACTGCATTTTTACAGACACATCTAACTAATTTTCAGAGGGGGCCCTTATGGGGTTAATACCCCCTACCTGGCTTTCAAATCCCTGAAATCTCCGCATTTCGGCTATCGATTTCTTATTTCTTACAATAATACATTCGACATATACTTATATGCATATATATGTAGTTGTACATACATACTTATGGGTAGGTCCCCAGCCTTGTGATGAAAAAAAGCACTTGTTGAACAAATATCCATTTTTCAACATAATTCCCTTCCTTATCAATGCACTCAATTCAGTGGTGAATATTAATTACGTTCATCATTTTTTAAAGCCTTTATTGTATTCTATTGGGAGTTCTGAAAATGATGAATAACTTTTTAGTGCATTGAGATCTTGAACTGAAATCTAAACTTTGGAAATAACAGATGCGCTAAAACCTTTCCACATTTGAGTTCTTACGCTCCAGTTGTGTGACCACAGGAACGATTTGGAGAGGTTTCGTTTGAAACTGAAATTCAAATGGTCCTTTCTTTTGCTTGTCGATACACAGCTGAAAAAGAATAACCTTTCTGCCTTTGGTACCACTATGGTGAACGATCAGAGATGTGTTGTTTGATTTTTTCCATGTGGTGATTGGATGTGATGTACATAAGTCCAATCAGCTAGTGTCGAATGGTGCCAGTTCAGTAACTAAGTCTGGTTCCTTTATAGCAGGAACCAGGCCTTTTTTGTGCGTAGATCATTCAGTTGAGATTTCTGTTAAAAATTTCAATGCAATAGAAAGTTATTCTATTTGTTCGGGACTCACAGTACTCAATTAGCTGCTGAGTGCACTGGGAACTTTGTCCTAATGAAAACTTTTCCATCTTCGCTCATACTGGGAATCGAAACCGGAGCTTTTTGCATGTGAGGCAGATGTGTCAATCTTTACAGTACTAGATGGTTTGCCTGATACAAAAAATATCTCCAGGTAGCTTTTCAAAGGTGGGTCTTCTAGAAATTAATGATGAGATGGAGTGTGCCAAAACTAACAAACCAAAATAATGTTTTAGTGATATCATTCACGGCGGTCTATCTTTTGGACACTGGATACCTTGTGTTGGACTTGGGTGGAAGAAGTGATCTTACAGTTTTCCCGTTTTCTTCAACGTTTACGCTACCAGAAATATGGTACATTCTATTCCTTATAGCTGTGGTAGACTTTACAAAGGCGAAACATGCAAGCCCGTAAAAATAAGAACTGAAAAGAGACGACACGTTCAAATCTGGCACGGTTGGCCATATTTGAGGAGAGAGTGGTGGACAGGGGCCTCTATGGGATGAAGTGCAAATTATAAACAAGGAAAACAATCATGAAGGAACTGACCCACTTTTTCGGGAGAAGCAATCAGGTTATCTAATGTAAGGGAAGCAACTCGGAATTTGACACTGATACGCAATTTCAATATATTAGAAAGTAAATGCAAAAACTGGAGTGACGCGTCCAGTCCAATTAAGCATAAGTCCTTGGAAATTATTCCATAGTCTATAACAAGGGACATACGACAAAGACTAGAGAGAACATAGCCGTAATGTTGTGAACAAATGAACATATAAACGAGGAAAATAGTCCGATTCTATCATATCATACGATTAATAAGCACCGTCTAACAAAATCCTGGCACTTTTTTTTATTATTTCATGGATTACACACGAACTATGCTATAATGAGACTGATTGGAAGACATTGTTTGACCCTCTGTCCTCCATATATATATATATACATCACGTACACAGACATACAGAGAGAGAGAGAGAGAGAGAGAGAGAGAGAGAGAAAGAAGGGAGTCTGGAAAGCTTTACAGCTTTAAACACTGAATATATTTCTGAAAAAAACTCAATAAGTTTTATGTTTTACTGATAATTTGACATTATGGTACTTAGTGTGAATTTTTTGGGGGATCATCAGTTATTTACCATGAAATGGTTTTGGGAAATTAAAAACATTTATATAAACATGGCTCCCCAGTTACGTCGATCAAATGCCACTTATCCTTAAACTATGATTTTATTATGTAGCTTTATCTATTATTAGGGCTGTTTCATACTATATGTAGTTTTTTATTTTATATAGCGTGTCATCGTAAGGTATTGTACATGGATGTTACTTTATACTACGTATCATTTAATTTATCTGAAACACACAGCTTACTTGCGTAGGTTACACCCAAAAACATATTTGACAATGAGAGAATAATGAGTACAACAGACGTTATATATATATATATATATATATATATATATATATATATATATATATATATATATATATATATATATATATATATATATATCAGTAACAGTAGTCTACTGTTGGACAAAGTCCATTTCCATCTTCCTCTGCTAATCTCTGACGTCTTACCGGCAAAGCTTAATATCACCTCTCCAACTTGTGTCTAATATTCTCCTACTGCATTTACTGTTCCACGGACACCCATAGGTTATCCTTTAGTTCGATCTGTTATCCTTCCTTATCGCTATGTACCTTGCCCATCTCCATTTTTGCTGCTTGATTACTTATCCTTCACCCTGGTCCTCTCTTGGATCCATGTTGATCTTTTTCAATTGCTATGAGTTATTCGAAACGTTACTTTTTCTTTTGCACTCTGCGCTATTCTGACCTTGTTTTCAAGTGGTTTTGTAAGCTTCCAGGCCTTACACTCGTACGTCATAGCTGGTATTATGTATCGTATACTTTACGTTTCAAGTATATTGGTAATTCACTTCTTTGGTACGTCTTTATTTTCGCCAATTGCTTTCCATCCAATTGTTAATTGCCGTCTTATTTCATTGTCTTTGTCTAGTTTTATCACCTAGAAGGATAATAAAACTTATCAGAATATATATATATATATATATATATATATATATATATATATATATATATATATATATATATATTCATGTATATATATATATATTATACACATATACGTGTGTGTGTGTGTAGTATATATATAAGCCATTGTAATATAACAGTTTTGTTTATAAATCCCCAAAACAGTTCCAACTGGTAATCCCTACAAGAAAATTTCACCACAAGATACTATAAATACTATGAGATTTACAGTTCTGTGTAAAATATAAGTCATTCTGAAAATCTTTTATCAACGGTTATTAGTGGATAATTGACTCGTATGACCTACAACGAGATAAACGAACAAACAGAAAATCCAAAAAATCTGTAAGTAAAATCCTCACTTTTTCACAGTGACATCTTAAGTGCTCAAAGACTGAAAAACTTTCTATATCAATAAAAGTAACACTTTTTCAGCAACAGCTTTAGTTCTTAAAGCTGCAAAGCTTTCAGACTCTTTTTCTCTGTGTGTGTGTGTGTGTGTGTGTGTGTGTATGTGTGTGTATGCGCGCGTGCGTATGTATGTATATGTGTATATATATGTATTTATATATATGTGCATATGTGTAATGCATATCTGAGTGTTGTTTTTTTATGGAAGGGAGTATCTATTTTCTGTTTGATTCATCGTCTGGCTCCAGATACAGCAGGATTTAAAAAAAAGATCCAGCGAAGACGAAGGTAGTCGTCTGAATAATTCGGGGAATAAGATCCTTCAGCGGTAGATTTATTTTTAGAAATCATGTCTGCACCTTTCCTCCCCATATATCTGTACACACACACACACCCATATATATATATATGTATGTATGTATGTATGTATGTATATGTGTGTGTGTGTTTATGAGTCCCCCCCCCAACACTCACACCAAATTTTACGCCCCCTGACCATAAGTAATCGCGTGGAAGTGTTTTAAGAAATCCCATCTGCTCACTTTTCTTTCTTTTTTTTTTTCTGGTTTTAGGATTGGGGAACTTATCATTTGATAGGACTGCACAGATGGGATACTCTGAAATAGGAATTGGGGAAGGGATCACTGGGGGTGGGGGCAAAGTAGGGACCCCCCCCCAATTCCTGCCGGTCGAAAGGAAGTGATAATAAAAAAACAAAACACATTTTCGCTTCTCCTCTTTCTGAACAAGATTTATGTATTTGGCAATGAGGGTTCGGCGGAAATTGATATATTTTCACACATTAAATCTACCTTTCGGTGTTTTGAACTTTAATGTGTTTTGATTGGAATAAACTGTAACTATCATCAGCTGGAATATCGTCGCCCAAAATATAGTAACCAATAGTTTCTTGCTGACATATCGTAGATATTTGCTTGAAAACTTCCCAAAGTTGCAGAGGTCCCTTAAAAAAAATCCAATGGTGTGAAACCTTACAGGATATACAGTATATACCAAAAATGCCACTGAATTCGAAACTGATCCTTTTCGGTCCGTCTGTCTGTCCGTCTGCACCCCCCTCTCTCTCTCTCTCTCTCTCTCTCTCTCTCTCTCTTGCTATATATATATATATATATATATATATATATATACAATTAAGAAATGGATAATCCAAAAGATTAATTATAAATGCGTTATAACATTTGAAATGACCTCCTGGTATTACTCGGAGAATGTGTCACTTGGCCAAGACAGCCTGAATGGACTAAACAATTAAAAATGGAACTGCAGCAGAAATCTAACCCGAGACTGATTAAGGTAGCTGCTTCAACGTAGCGTTGCTGTTCACCATTGAGCTAAACAGCCAGATAGAAAAGCAACGGCCTAAATAACTACTTTATTACTACGTTCTCATTTTGTTCATTCACTGTCCATGTCTGCACCATTGTCTCTCAGCAAGAAACGGTTATGTAATCAGGTAGAATAATTATGAATGCGTTATATTTGAAACTCTATATGTATTGGGCAATCTTTCGAATGACGCATTTTCCTGAATTTCCATTTTGAATAACTGAAAGTGGCTATATTGGCCATTTTGAATCGCTAAAAGTGGCTAATTTAGATTTTCTGGTAGCCGTTGCTGAAATGCTCGCTACACTTATGCAAAGGCTTCGAAAAGTATAAACGTATTGATCAGATATTTACACCGTCATGTGAATAAAATGCAATAATTTGTTATAGGTCTTGTTTTTTCGAATTTCATTTCAATCCTTCAGATAAATACATTGTACAAAACTAGATGAATGTGACAAATTATTTTGTAAATAACTAATCAATATTTTGCATTTTTTTCTTCTAATGTATGAATCCATTTTTCGTTTTGTGGTGTCTTCATAATTCAAAATACTCAGCTTTTGTGCTCACGCAGTATGATATGTGTTATCGTTCACCTGGAGAAAAAAAACTTTTCAAACTTTCTTTATTTAAGAATACTATTTCAACAAAGCCGATTGACGAAACATGTGTGGATAATAAACTCGCTTTAAATACTACTATTTTTTGCGTTGTCCACTTAATAATTACAGGGTATTATGTAATGAAATATCTCTCCCGTTTTAGATCACAGCTATCAATCATCTAACAACTGAACAACTAATCGGATGTTTCTTTTGGGAGACCACGTATATGAATTTATCAATAAGCATCTATCATAAAATTGTTTTAACCGATCCTAGTAATCGTTCGGAAAGGGTTCACCAAATCATAACGTCAACAAATTTCAAGGGAGATAACCAGGATAAAACACTCTTGATGATGAAATGATGTTAATAGCAACCCAAACCCAAATCCTAACACTAACCCGAAACATTATCTCTAAATTATATCTTTTGTAGTTGAATTAGATGAAGACAGTTTCAAATGTTCAGAGTTCTCTACTTTCATTTGTAGCATAAAGGTCTAACAGCAGCTTATCGCACCTACTGAGACGTCATCTTCCTTTCACAATATCGACGTAATGTTTTGGTCGACCTGTTCCAAACAATACATCGATCCATTCTTGCAAAATGTTGACAGTGAGTTCAATCCTCACTAGAGGTCCGAATAAAAAGTCACTAAAAACAGGTTTTAGAATTATTGTTCTTCAATAAGCACAGCTTTGTCTGGCACAAAGTTATAACAGTGGGGTACCCGGTGAGGATTGAAGTCACTACATTTGCACATTAGTGCTAATCATCGTGCTACTGTAGGCGACCAGAACAGGGAGTATTATGGATATTCATTATCATGTTACGAGGCTAGATGGGAAAGAATCTGGGATAGGAAGATTGTGGTGCGCCAATCTTATGAATAAGGAGGGACTGTCAGTCTTGGAATTCAGTCTTTGTAACAGTGGCCTTTGCTTCTGGGATTTAGCCAGGATTGACAAATTAGCTATTTTCTGGCTAGATTTGGCTGAATCTTTCCCAATATAGCTGATAAAAATCTATGATAACCGAAATTGTTTCAATTTGAAAAAAGTAATTAGAAAGTTTAAATTGACGTTAATGTACAATTTTTTTCATTCATAATTTGTACTGGAATCTTAGTGTATGGTTTTATTATTTGATAACTGGGCTTTAAATGGGTGTATATTACATTTTTAGCAATAAATGGAAAAATGTATCCGGTTTTAGCCATTTAAAAGATAGTTTTTGCTATAAATAACAAAACGTACTTGGCTAATTGGATTTAGCATTGAACAATAGCCTCGTTGGGAAATACGCTATTATCTCAGCCAATAAGCTGGGCATTTTTTTTGGTCCGACCAACCAGCCTATTAGATTAGAGATCCTTCTCTTGTGGAGTGTCTATGTATATTTAGTGTGTAGAGGGGAGGGGGTCTCCTAGTCACATTTTGGGACCACAACCATGAGTATACCATTAGGCACCATTTAAGAAAGCTTTTGTGATTTTTTTTCCTTGAAAGTGCTTTTCGTGGTCTCTACGGTCATATTAAACCTTTCTAGATAATTTTAGGTAAAGGATCAATCGGGGGAGAGGGCGGTAATTTTAAGTCAAGGATCTATTTTTCAGATGATTTTAGATAATATTCAAAATAATTCTTGCGAAATATAATTTTAGGTATTCCTAGTACAATAATTAGTTCTAGTAGACGTGCGATCGATGGTAACAAATTTATGCAAGTTATGGATATCTAATGGCATGTTTACTCATGTCTTCCGATAATTAGTCTCACATCGTTATCGATAGAAGACGATGCCCCTTTGGCTCTCATGACACCATCTACCAGTCTCTTTGACACCGATTGGATTTTCATTTCTTATTGGCATATTACGTCTGGTTGGTATTTTTGTAAATTTTTCTAAATCCTGGTCTGGTTTTGTATTTCTGCTTCTTACCGTCAAATGCCTCAAACATTAAACATCGCTAATTGGAGTTGTCTTTCAACTCTATTGATCTGATGTCCTTATCTTTGTCTCGCCAATTTTCGGACTCTTGTTAGACTGATAGCACATTGGTCATCAAAATCTTAACTTTTATTTGACCCACGAACAAAAATAGATGCTCCCTTTTACGCTGAATTTAAATCTAGTTTTTTGTCGACTTTCCCTATCATGCATGGTTTTAAAGGGACAGAACAATCAAATTTTATAACTAGAGAACACTAGAGAGTGCATACCTCAGCCTATGCCATTGTCAAGGGAGGTAATTGTAAATATATCCACCACAAAACTTGATCATTTTTTTTGTAGCCAAAATTGGATTTCATCGAGAAAATTTGGAGACAAATTACAGACAGACATGAACTTTCGGCGATATTATATGGTGTTGACATAACTATGATGTAGGGGATGTTATTGTGGATGGATCCGAAATTCCAATAATTTCCTCTGTAGCCTATTGCTCGATTTCACTGAAAATCAATGAGAACTTTGAAGATGTTATAAAATAGACTGTGAACTTGAATATATGAAGAAAAAAAAAAGAAAGGAAAATATCTCTCAATCTTCAAATATTCCTGGTTCTGCTCCAAAACTTAATCAATTCTTCCTCATCCCATTGCACAAACTTCAAAAAAATTCGATTGAAATTCATTGTGTACTTTTGGAGATATCATATGGACTGTCGGAAAGACAAACGCGACTGAATATATGTACCTCTCCAACTCCGATAGAAAGAGTCAGACGTGTGTAGGTAATTTAGAGGGTGACTAGAGGCACTGATTAAGGTTAGTTGAGCAGAACCTCAGTTTGGTGATGTTTCTGGTTGATTGCCTTGAGTAGCGGTTATATTTTATACTATATGGCCTGAACACGAATGTAGTAGTAGACGCTTTTGGCTCTACCGGGCTTCATTGAAAAAAAAGCCAGCTGGCCTAAGAGAGTGTGTTCCTTTTAAAACTTATTCATTTTCGTGTGAGCTTATTTTAGAAGCTAGCGAGTTGTAAATTTGCAAGAACATATCTCAACTTTTATTTTGAATACCATGTAAACTTTGTGTCTCAAAACACAATGAAGGTTGTGTAATCTTTTTTTATTGGATGCATAGTGATATGTGAGTGTGCTCGATTAAAAAAAATCTGGGAAACATCTGGATTCATTGTGCAAAAATACATAAAAAACACATAGAATTTTCCATGGGACAAAATATTTGTGTGAAGGTTTATTATTGGTTCACAAACTAACTTATCAGCTGAGAATACAAAAAATAACGCTGACTTATGCAGCTGCTGCTGCTAACAACTTATTAAGGAACAAATGAAAGCTTAAAACTCGACCATTTGAAACTGAAATTTATCAAATTCGATTATAAAGAATATATTCTATTTTTAGGGTAGGGTTAAGGGCCAGGGATAGTTTTAGGGTTGGTGTTGCAAGTAACAACAGAAAAAATGATGAACTTTTTTTCTCATAATTATAAAATTAAAGATATATATATATACTCAGGCAATTAATAATAGAACCCATCGAACAAACCTGATATTAACCGTAATCTCAACTTCTAAAAATAATCCTAAAATCAATGTATATCTGTTATAATCAAATATAATGAAATGCAGTTTTAAACGGTCCAGTTTTTGCTTTCATTTATTCCATAATACGTTAGTAGTAGCAGCAACTGCTTCATAGGTCAGCGTTATTTGTTACCTTCCTTTGATATTGTAGTTTGCAAACCAGTAACAAGCCTATACTGGTACTTCAGTAAAAAGGAGTATTTATGACCATGTGATGGTTACTTGGTTTGTCCCACAGAATGGTCACTCTGGCATTTGCATATTTTCTTCCGTATTTTGTTGCTGGCCACGCCTTTCATTCTATACATCTAGTTTTCTTGTTTTAGTCTGACTCGTCCTTGTTTGCTTGAGAACTCATGAGACTGATAATTAGCCGGTTATTCACCAGCCAATTAAGAGGCGCGTGACTACCTCACCCGACTGATGTCCTCTGATAGACGGTCTTTAATAATGACTCTTCGTGACATCATGGCGTCGTTGTAATAACATCATAATGACATGACGAGGACATAAAACTATTTTTGAGAAGATAAACTCAGCTCTGGAGATTTACGAGATCAACTGAAGTCCCACGCTACACTTACCGTTGGTACCCGAACGGCTTCACCACGTTAGACAAATGCCAATTAAATAACATCGTTTTTCTTAATCTCCTCCTATGGGTAATTGTTCGGAATAGGTTCACCAAAGATTTTTGCCGATATTTTGCAAGGGGGATAGTCATTCTACGCGATAAAATGAGATACGTGTTATAATTCAAGCTGTTGTTTTAATTTGGAGAAATCTTTGTCTTGTTTAATCAAATCTTTCATTTCGCCACAATTTGTTTTATTGTTGATATCTCTTTTTATTTATCACAAAAAAAACCAACAAACACTAACCCTAAATACGAACCCTTCATAATCAGTCTCTTAACGTCTGTCGTTGGACAAAGACCCTCCACGGGATTCGTCGCGGAGCCAGCACTTTCTGAATTCGTCTAGCTCGTCTCTCCATCTAGTACTCTGCCGACCTTGGTTACGCATGTGATCTCTGAGGATCCATGTTGTGAGTCATGATGTCCATCAGTTGTGTGCCATTCTTGCGACATAACCTGCCCATTGCCATTTGACTTTTTTGAATGGACTCTATGATGGCCTTGACTTCTTTCTTCTCCCGGATGTATTGTTCTGTCTTGTGGTCTTTCCCTGTGAATTTGAGCATAATTATTCATGTGCACGTTGCATGGTTCTCAATTTGCAGGTTCGTCTCTTGGTTAGGTTCTATGTTCCAGTTTCATTAGTGACTATTGGGTTGTATCCCCTTTTTTTAAGGATTAATGGGATCTTCTTGCTTTTAATGGTTGAGCTTGCTCTGCTAAAGGTTTGCCATCCTAGTATGATCCTTCGCTTGATTTCTTCTTTTTTTTTCAGGGTCTTATGGAGATTCGTCGTCCTAGGTAGATTTAGTGGTTTACTTTTTCCAATATTTACACTACCCATAACACTTAACTAATGTTTTGGCGAACTTATTCAATACCTCTCACATTTCATTCCCTTTCTTCCATCAAGATCTTTTCCTTATTTTTCTCTGAAGAAACACTGAAAGAACCAGGTTATGGTAGTTGTTTGGAATAGGTTCACGAAAACGTTGACATTTTGGATGGGAGATAATCAGTAGATGCTGTACATCATTAACGTAAGTAAAGGATTCGCTACCCACGTCGCGTAAATCTTTACCTGAAACTCTAACACAGACCCTGAATTATATCTTTTGTTGTGGAATTTTTACGCATACAATTTCAATTGTTCAGAGTTGTCTGCTCTCATTTGTTTCATGCTAGTTTAGCAGCAGAAGTCGCTAATAGCTTATTATGAGAAGTTATCACTCATGCAAAATACCATGGTTATAATTTCGTGAACGTATCTCGAAAAATTACCCGGGTTTAATTCTCGAAGGGAATTAAACATTGCCTAGTTCGTACTTTTCTTTCTTGACTCGCTCACTGTTCATGTGTTATTGTTTTCCTCCAACTAAATCAAAAGGCACACACGCCTTTAGTTACCGACCAGCCAGTATGTGTGCTTATACCACTGTCTGTCTGACAACCAGTTTGCCATCCTTACTATTGAAGTCACCAAGCGAAACGAAGTTGCTTCCCTTGTCGGGAGACGCTTTGGTCAATAATTCCGGTAGACAATCATTGTTTGTCGGAATTGTGGGTTTTTGTAACTACGTTGGACAGCGTCCGTTAAATCAGGGTTTTCAAGCTTTTTGCACTCACAGAACTCCTGAGACTAAGCAAAAATTTTGGGATCACTACATGTATGTATATATATAATGACAAGATCATAAGTTACATTGATTTATTTCACGACTTTAAGTTTTATGCAATAGACACTAAAAATGGTTCTGCATTCATCAGGTAAACTTTTTCTTCTGAGTAACTGCCATTATAAAAGCCTTATCTATAAAGATATTGAGTACGTTATATGATTTGCAATATATATATATATATATATATATATATATATATATATATATATATATATATATATATATATATACACAAAATACTTCTCCCTCTAGGGTTGAGCCCTCTTAGGTCGGGCACCCGTTTGCAAAGAGAAAATATGCAATGCTCTTCTAATTCTTGAATTGAGCACTCTGGTGAATTATACATAGAAATCATATAGCATAATTTTGTCCTGCTGACCGCCCAGTTCTGCGGGGGGCAGGGGTAGAATACAGGTCTGAAGTGGAAGTTTCAATCCTACTTGACCACACTGGAGAGGATATCGAGTCTATAACCACAGTGAAGAGTCGTAATACGACGAAAGAGCTGTCTGTGGATGACATAATACTACATATATATCACCCGAGTTATTAAGCATAAAATTTAAACTGCCAAGCCAAAGTCCCCAAGTCAACATACTTAATATCGTAGAGTGTTTGCAGACTGCATACTATATAAGTTTTTGGAAGCATGATGCAATATAATTTTGAAATACAAATTCATGAAAGATTCATCATTATAGGTGTTTATATTTATAGAGTTAGTCTTAATTCTACACAAAGCATGGCTTTCTCAACGAAAACCATCAACTAATGTCTGTTATAATGAATGCATCGACATCAGATAATACTTCATTCTAAACTGTGAACGGCTTATTTCTCAAAATTGGACACGGAACCAGAAATATAAGAGGCGGAACACAAGGGCTCCGCGGAATACAGTTTGGGAAACTGTATTTTAGATAACACAAACCAGAATTTGAAAATGGTAACAATTTACATTTATAGTTATAAATTTACATCGTGGTATAGAGCTAACAGATCCTTATGTATTTTTTTACCAACACCTTGTGTAAAACCAAGCTGTATATGCACAGTAAATAATGAAGCAGAATAAACTTGATATTTACCAAATTTAGGTCAGTTTGACACAAAACCACAGTGGTGGGGCACCTAGTGGGGGTCAAACTCATAACAGTAGTAATGGTCAGCATCACAAGCTTGTTAACCATTACTACAGTGATAGAAAAACTGGGGATTTCATGGAATTACTGAAATGGTCAGGGATTTCACATAGATTACTGATTTCACCCTCTCACTCTGACAAATATAACACTTCTACTTGAGTACAGAAGATCCAATAAATGACTTTGATTTTAAGACCAAATAATTTCAAGATTGGGTGAATGTATTTCTGTCACATTGTTCCTTGTATTATGTATGACCTATGTTAAATACTGAGTTAAAGCCTGGACAACGTACTTTGAGAAGGACAAAAATCTTTTAGAAATAGTCCAGAGACGAGCAACTAAATTTGTACCAGAATTCAAAAGTATGAGTTATGAAGATAAGTTAAAATTAGGGTTGACATTGTTAGGAAAAAAAGAGGAATCGAGAAGTCTTAATAGAAGTACATCGTATATGAATGGTAGATCCTATTTTTTTTTATCAAAAGGGGGTAGAAGGGGTTGAGAGGCCATGTGTATACGGTGGAAGTAAATAAAAGTAGATTGAATATCAGGAAATTCCATTTTAGCAACAGAGTGGTAGAACTATGGCATTGCCGGAGTATGTAGAGCTATCAACAAATGTAAATGAATTTTAAAAGAATCATGATGTTTATTACACCATAGCCAATGCAAATGTCTATGACTGAGATATTGAGTGAACGTGATCATTTGATGAGTGCTTTTATGTACAAATTGTATACTCTATTTCACACGATACAGAATGTTTAAATGTAATAAATCCCTTGTTATATTTATAAATTCATTATTATGAATAAATTATCATAAAAAAAAAATCAACGTGAAATTTACTGAATTTCGGATAAATTTTCAATTCATTTTAGATTAAGCGTTTGGGGCCGTCTGATTAAAAAAAAACAATCTTGCATTTTCATTTTTCATGATTTGAGATCAAAAATCACTCGAGGAACAATAAATATTCTCAAGTAATGAAGATTTTTTAAAATTTTTCTATCTATTTTATTTCATTTCTACTGGACGGGATAACCCTTCAGTTAATGCTGATATTCAAGGGACCCTGAAAATAGATCATAAAAGTCAACATTCAAATTAGAGATTGAAATAGCACTGATTAGTCACTCTGCAGAACTTGTCATGCGATGTATGCAATTTAGTTGCATCCTGAGTTGGGAATGATCAATTAAAAAATTGGGAGAAGGGGTGATCAATAAAAAAGTAACACCTCTCGCCTTTGGGGGCAGTGATTACTGAAAGACTTTTGATTTTCAAAAAAAAAAAAAAACCCAAAACAAGCGGACATAAACTGAGAGATCAATTTTACATAAAGCTATATTGCAAAATGAATCATCCACTAAAAACCTTCGTTGGAGGAGGGCATTTGAAGAGAAAATTAAAACGTTTTTCTCGACATGATATTGGATAGATGTCTTAATTTTCAGCCCTCTAGCTATATTGGTGCGGCCTTTACGCATGTTGCATATATACATACATACATACATACATACATACATACATACATACATACATACATGCATGCATGGTTAGCCAGCCAACCAGACCAGTTTAAAAACCGAGAGAAATCTATTTCGACACTTTAGGTGACAGTTTTGATTGACAGTTTCTAAAAGAAATCTTTCAATCTAAAATCCTATCCATGATCTAAAATCTTTTTCACAGTCTAAAAGCCTACTTACGATCCTGAATCCTATTAACAATCGAAAATCCAAGAACCATCCTAAAAACAGAATGGTGGGGGCTTGCTTACACTCTGCTAAGAGATCATTCCATGTTTTGGCACCCCTAAAAGAAAAACAACTTTGGTCAATGGCATAGTTTTTTTTGTAAGGTAACCTTAAATCAGTGTATATCGGAGGTTCTTAGAAGTGCATATTGAATTTCTGGTGAACTTGTTGCTTAAGTATTGTGGAGCCATTTTATTGAGTGATTTAAAAACGGTAATTTCTGACTCAGCAGTAACCAGTTCGTTAATAGTCTCCCACCCTGGTTCCCTAAGGGTATCACTTAGACTGTCAGAGCTGCTGTTATGGATGATTTAAAGGCTGGGATCGACTTGAAAGAAGAACGTCTTAATGGAGATAAGGATAGATTGACGGATACAAGTATATAATGGAGGAATTATTGGCAGTATTTAAAAAAGAAGAGTGAATACGAATAATTGAATGAGGCAGACGAGCTATGTATGAATGCAAAAGAAAAGAAATGGCGGAAGAGGAGGGAGTTGGAGAGAGGAAAAGCTAGTTTGATGAAAAGTAGTGGAAGGTAAAATGAAAATTGATAAAGAGTGTGAGAATTAGTAAGAGAGAAAGGAACTGAAATGGGGTGACATAGAAACAACATTGGATAGATTGCTAGCTAACTAAATAGCTAAAATGGACAGATAGATAGATAGATAGATAGATAGATAGATAGATAGATAGATAGATAGATAGATATGAACAGAATGAGATAGATATGATCAGACAAATACATCGATAGATAGATAAAAGTGAGCAGATAGATAGGGAGGTAGAGAAGATAGATATAAAACTGGGAGAGAAAGATGAAGGTGGAAATTGTTAGAGAGAGAGAGGGGTGAGAGAGATTGACAGACTGAGATAGATAGATAGATAGATAAAAGCAGATTGAGATAGAATAATTGATAGATATGAGCAGATAGATAGGGAGGTGGAGGAAAGAGACGTAAAACTTGGAGATAAAGATGAAGGTGGAAATTGTGAAAGACGAGAGACTGTGTTAGAGAGAGAGGGGAACAGATTGAGATAGATAGATAGATAGATAGATAGATAGATAGATAGATAAGAATACAATGAAATAGATAGGTATAATTATTTTTAATCAAAAGCATAAAAATCATCAGGTATTAATCGCTGAACTCTCCGTAGTCTCTCCAAAGCCTCCAATATTTTCATACCACTGAGACCGAAACTTCCGATCAACCTTAGTCTCTTGTCAACCAGAATTTAAAGAAACACCAGTATCGAGCCTCAGATTTACAAAGGAGAATTTTAAGAAACGCGGTCGCCCGTGCAGATCATATGACCGCATGGGACAAACAGAAACTTTGAAATATGTTAGATCTGGTAACACATGTCTAAAAATATTATTTATGCTACCAAATGTGCAAAACTTAACGCAGCAATGTGAAAAATGAGCCGACGCCGACAGCGCTGAGCAAGCACTTTAGTAAAAACGGGACATGCAGTGTCGATAATGGCCATTGGGTGCATATCCCAGAGAAAGTGGCGGGAAGCCTTGACACTCTAGCACACCACAAGAGTGAATGAATGATAAGGCTAAAACCTCACGAACCAGATGGCTCGAATAATAATTTCGGCCAACTGGTTCGTATTCACCGTAAACTCTTTGGTAGTTGTTTACCAAAGATTTTAAAATACACAACATTTTTCTGGCATCGATGTGTGAGCTCCCAGCTGTATGTCGTTTTCCTAATTAAAAACCATTAAAACTGCCTTGTTTTCTTTTTTCGTTAATAAGTATTATCATGCTAGTCACCAGCTGGTCTCAACCAGAGACTCAAGTGTGACAACGTTGTGAGTTATGACAGTCCACACTTTAGAGAGGAGAAAAAGGGACAGGGCTTTTACATATACAAACAATACAACACTTTCAAAAATAATTATATATATATATATATATATATATATATATATATATATATATATATATATATATGAAGTGATGTATGCTGGGTGTAGTAGAGTTATTTTTCTGTATTTCATATATGCTGGGTTTTCCAGGTATGCTGTCGATAAGTACATTGGTCCCTTTTTAGTGTAATCCAAGGTCTCCAACAACAATCAGTATCATTTTGGTTCTGATTTCTATTTCAAGGTCTTTGTATCCTGAGAGTTTCTCGAATTTGTCGACAGCAATCTTCTTAATCACTGGGACAGTCATATCTACTTGGAAGCAAGCCTTTCTTTAAAGTCTTTCACTATAACATCTGGCCTATTCGCGTTCATAGTTCTATGAGTATTGATAATATAGTCACATCTCTTACTTCCTTGACTAGTTCAGGCCGGCGTTCATACCAGTAAGGCGTTATTATACTTGCATATGTTCCAATATCATCATCATCATCATCATCATCATCATCATCATCATCATAAGTCTTTTAACGTCTGTCGTTGGACATAGACCTTCCTCAGGATTCACCACAATTCTCTATCATGGGCGTTGCGGAGACAGTATTTCCTGAATCTGTCCTGTTCATCTCTCCATCTTGTGTTCTTTCGGCCTCGGTTTCTTATGTGATCTCTGGGGATCCATGTTGTGAATAATGATGTGCATCGGTTGTCTTTCATTCTCCCAACATGGCCTGCCCATTGCCAATTGAGTTTTTTAAAATAGTTTCAATGATCTCACGGACACCCGTTTTCTTCCTTATATACTGTACTGTCTTGTGATCTCTCCATGTAAGGTTGAGTATGTAGATACCACCAAAATTCAGTCGTGTAGCATCATATATTCATTAGCTGCAAGGACCAAGCAAACAGCTAGTATGTGGTCAATTTATTGTTATTATTATTATTATTATTATCATCATAAATATCATTATTATTATCATTATTGTTATTATCATCGTCATCATCATCATCATCATCATTATTATTATTATTATTATTATTATTATTATTATTATTATTATTATTATTATTATTATTATTTTATTATTATTATTATTATTATTAATGGATTCACGCCAGTCAGGAAATTCAAGTCAAGATTGATCTTTTTTTGCCTGCGCCCCAATTCACAAAATCTCCTCCAATCTGGTCTTCTCAACTTCGGTTGTGATCCGAACTGACAGCTTTACAGCAACAAAAAAACTAAAAGAAAATAAAGAAAAAGAAAAGAAAAACAACCCCTCAATACACCAATCCCTTTTTCATCCTTTCCCTGTTGCTCTGCCTCCTTCATAGATGACAGAATATCTCCCCTTCTCCCCTACATCTTCCCTGTTTCCCTTCCTTCTAAAAGGCTCAGTTTCCGGCTAGTTGGACCGAAGATGTTATAATCTCATTATTGTAGGCGCACATGTTCCTACCTGATGCCTCCTTCATCCCTTTTCGTCTGTCATCTTTTGAAGCGAATTTTTCCACACTTTGCTGAAATGGAGTTTTGTTTTTAGCTTCTCAGAAAATAATTCTACCGTTCAAGTTTCAAGTTTTTCACAGGAAGTCTTTCTTTGACTGGAAGTTGTTCATTTCTCGGTAAGAAAAAAAATCTCTATGAATAAAGTCTGTTCGCTGGTTTATATAGGGTGGCACAAAAACACCTTCCATTTTAAAACTCGAATTGCATTTTTTTAATTTTAAATATAGAAAGCACCCGGAGAGCGCATACTTATGCTGGTAAGAGAGGGTGGCATCCAAGGGTGGTTACTCAGAAGCCATCTGTCTTGAGTACCAGCACCAGGTTGGACAGCCATGTTGAACGTGCTGCTCGATGACGTCGTCTGCCTTTATTTTGTGAATCACTTTATTGGGTGTGTTTTCCAGATCGTATGGAATGGGCTTAGGTGGTTGTATAAAGGGTGATGGGTTAGGTTCAATATGAAGTTGGATGTGTTCTACTTTCATCTTTCCCAAGCCGTGAAATACTGATAGATGTTGTGCGCTAATGTTTTTGATGGAAAGCTTTTTGAAGTTCAGTAACTTCGTCCCTTTGGGAAGTTTCAGTCCCAACAGAGTGGACAGAACTGATCTTATTTATCTCTATATCTGGATGAATTGAACGCAATGATTCTTATTGATTCAGCAAGGATGTAGGGTATGAAGTTCACAGCCTTTCCTGGAAGATCGTCATCATCAACAACAATCCACGTTCTGTTCTATGTTTTGCCTCTCCAACGAGTATTCATTATGAATTCTCTTTTAAGGATGATCATTTTACTGCTGCATGGTTAGAGCTGGATGTAGTTGCGATTGAGGCGTGTGATTTTGGTGGGTACATTACTTTTTGGGATGATATTAACCTCCGCGCCTGTATCTATCATAACTTGGATTCGACATCCTCCAAGTATGACGTCAGTGAGATTGGATTTCTGCATGGCCTGTATGCTTTTAAGTGTGGTGTTACCAATGGTGGTTAGCTTGATGATATCCTCATTATCACCCATGCATAGAGAAATGCCTTGAAATTTCAATTTAAACATGGTTCTATAAACATGCTAGAAAAATATGTAACGGTTCCCCATCACTGGGTTTAAATTCAATAGAAACCTCCGTTACCGCTGGAAATTTATCAGTTTTTGAGAATCGACTGGAAGAACATTTTCTTTTTCTTTCAAAAAATTATATTTTGTTTTTCTGACAGTAAGTTACTTTCAAAACTACATTTCTTTCTATTTCTTAAATCCAATATTCGCTTTTCTATGCAATTGGATTGAAGAGACCATAAACTACCTTTTTCTAAGGTCAAGTTTAAAAAGAAAAACTTCCTTCGATAGAAAATGGAACATTATCTTTTTTTTTCGTCTTTCTGGTGGTAACTATCGAAACTTGAGAAAAAAACCCCTAAAAACAAAGAACAAAAAAAAACTTATATTCTTTATTATACGACTTAGGGGAGCTGAAAGGGCAAACACTGATTTTTTAAATCAAAAACTGACTCGTTTATTTGAGGGTGAGTAACTTTCGTGAATTCTTGTTATTTGTTTACGTTTTCAAGACGGTGGCGTTTGAATGACGTCACACGGTGTAAAGTCAAAAGGCTTCTTCGGGATATTCTTGGCACTGTCTTTTGCGCCAATTTCGCATGGAATATCAATCTCCTTGTTTCCAAACTTGTTAACGTAAGCCTCTTGGTTGTCCAAGTCAGAGTCAGATCTACTTTGGAGCAGTTTATTCAGGTCAGTTGTGGTAGTTTTGCTGTTGTAATCAAGTCTCTTAAAAGCTTCTTGGATGGTCTCAATTTGAGGTTGCTTGAACAGTTAAAACATCATGTTTCCATCCGAATGGTACTTTTATCACATATGCTCTGGATTACTGTGTAGTATTCAAGGGAGGCCACTCTGACTTGCCATTCCCCACGTAATGGATAGGTTGCAGTCTGAGGAGTATTGCTGACTTGATTCACCTTCTCACCCCTATTCACTAAAAGCTGTTTTCACTTTCCTTTTCTATCCAAAATTTGATTTCGTTGTTGGTGGAATGTTTCCTTCAAATCAAAGTTATCATGGATTTTCGCCATATAGACCCATTACAAGGTTGAGGAAAAAATTTCAGCCTTTTATTGTTGGACATAGACCTCCCCCAAGATTCGCCAGACCTATCTATCATGCCCGTTGCAGAGTCAGTAGTTTCTGAATTTGTCTAGTTTGTCACGCCATCTTATTTTCTGTCATCCAGTTTCACATATAATCTTTGGGGATCCAGTCGAGGTATCCAGTGGTTGTCTGACTTTTTTGCCACATCATCAGCCCATTGCCATTTGAATTTTCTAATAGTTTCTAAGACATCTCAGACTCCTGTTTTCTTTCTCCAATACACTGTGCTGTCTTGAGATCTATTCGGATGATGTTTAGCATGATTCTCACCTGAGATTTTTTTAATTAGTTTCCATGTTCCAACTACATAGGTGACTACCAGGAGGATGCATTGGTTGTAAACCCTTCTTTTAGGACAAATGCTACTTTCTTGTTCTTAAAGGTTGAGCTTGCTATGACGGAAGCTTGCCAACCTGCAATGATTTTCGCTTGATTTCTTCTTCTTTTGAAAGGGCTGAAACTGACAAGCGGGGAAGAAATTAGCATATATGCTTATCATACGTTGATATTATGCATTTGCTAATTACGGCAACATGAATGTACATGATCAATGAAGAACATGCATTTTGATCGATTTTCATGCAAGTTCAGTCTCGTCTATCCTAACTGTGTGTTCCACAATCATTTAGTGAGTTTTATCTTCACTGAGTGTCGTACAATTTGGTTTATATCCAGTCTGAATATACTTTTCCAGTGGCATCAAGGTAATGCATTAAAAAAAATTTTGATTTGGTCTTTTGACTCCCTCCCTAAATATAAGCCCCCACTTCCCTGGGTGCCCATGCGTACTAGTCTAGGCCCAGGGCGCCTTTCTTTGAGGTAGGTTGTCGGATGTCTTTTGCCACCAAAGACTGAATTGGTATGGTCTGGGATTATATTTAAGTAAAGGTCGTCTCATTAAAGAGTCAGACTTTCAAGAGTCCAGTCATGTAATTTTAACAAAGAAGTACCCGCCCCCAGGGCAATGGCACATCAGTCCACTTCAAAGTGCTCCTTTTGGGACTTAATATACTTATCCTAGCATCCTTCAAATTTTGGGAACAGTTCTTAAAGTCCTGTTTCGGGTTTGCTCTTTCGCGTTCGCTTTAATCTCGTCCATGGTTTGAAATCTATTTGGGAGAAGCCAGAAGTAATAGGGAGCCAAATCTTGACGGAAGGTGGGGTTGCTGTCAGAAATGAGGATGATGCAATGCTTTTGTTTATAAAGCCCCGCGAGGGAAGAGATGAGTGACTTGCTTGTTCATTAGTGAATATGATGGCCGCACAGTACACAAGCTCACTCAATCATGTCTCACTGACGACTGAGTAACTCCATGGGGGAACATTTGTCCATGCATATGCAGTGAGTTCTCCATTGATTGCGTTAAGTTACATCAAGACTGCGTAACAGTTTCTCGAGATATTCAAAATAGCTAGTTACTTTCTAGACGTAACATGTCAATGCCGGATTAACTATGTAGCAAAAATAGTATATGTAGCAAAAATAGTATATCTTGGATTTTTTTTAGATACTTTCGTTGTACAATACGATTCGTGGTAGAAGTAGTAAGAGGAGAGGGTGGAGGAGGAGGAAGGACCAGTCGTCTTTCTTTGAGTCAATTGATTTTCATACTTGTAAAATATTGCAATATGAAACACGTATTCTGTAAGTATTATTTTCAATAAAAATCATATATGGCTATTTTCGGCGTTTTTGAGTTATTTTGGCTTTTTTCTATTATGACATAATGATTTGGATATAAAAGTAATTGGAGCAGATTTTTTATTGCATTATCCCTTTTAATGATGTTACACTTTTAATGGAATCCCTTGAAAAAATCAACTCGCTTATCATGCAAAAATATGCCTGCTAATAAAAAGGGGTATTATTAAAACTCATAGATAATATAAAAACGAATAATTTATTCAATATGACTTCCATTATTTTCAATTACAGACCCAAAACAACCTCGAAATGCTGTGCAACTCTTTGGCTACAGAGTCCTCGGCCCGCTCCTCCTTGATAGCAGCCTTAACGGTATCGATGTTGGAGAGGGAAGTCTTGTTGTTGACCTACACAAAGACACGCCCGGTGTAGTCTAGCGAGTTCAGGTCTGGGTTGGAAAGTGGTCAAAAGTTCGCTGGTCAGATATCAGCAAAGGTAGCTCTGCCGAACTTCTGCGTCTTTTCGGCAGTCGGACGGGGAGCAATGTCCTGAGTCCTCACATAATTGGGTCAGCGATGGATCAGTCTTTTTGACGATTCGAAACAACATCAAAAAAATTTTGACCTATGTTTAAAATGTTGGCCAATGATTCTTGAAAAGTCTAGGCAATTCTTGCACCTTTCTGAGGTCTGTGAGGAGGCGCCTTAGCGTCCTGATGTATGATTTAAGGCCTGGGTCGTCATTTACAGTCGTCCCGACGGTCTTGGGTCCACATTTAGTTCAATGGCTATCTGCATGGATGTTGTTAAGGCCTTTGCAATTTTGGTGTTGAGGGCATTAATGAAGTCCCGATTCCGTTTCCCTTTGACCCTTCCACTTCTTGGCATGGTTGACAGTAGGACACACTAACTATGTTTTGCATGCTTTCAAGATGGAATTTGGCATGAAGAAAGTCTGACACTCTCTGCTGTTTGTCTATCTGTGATGTCATCTTACACGATATTTTAGGAAAATAGTGTACGTTATTAGCTAACATTATACTCTTTGTTCTGCATTTGGTTTCACGACATTCGGTGAAATCTTTAGTGAGAAATTTTAGTTTAAATTTTACTGCAAACTTTGCTTCCAAACCCGGCAACTGAGACCGACCATCAAACCGACTCAATAGCATCTGATAGAGATGTGTGGGCACGTCTAAAAAGTAATCAGAAGAGAGAATCATCTCAAAACAAGCACAGAATAATAATAAAATCAGAACTGTCGTCGGCATCCCTAAATTCCTATTCAAATAACCCAGCCCTACTTGCAGTGAAAGTCAAGAGTGCACAGTTCCTGTAGAGCAGAACCTCCCCAACCCCAACAACAACCATTTCCTTTTCTCTTTTCTTCGAAGCCGGATTTTCCAGGCGCCACTTTTCATCTGGTACCATCGCAATAAAACAAAACAACGATTTTTATGCGTCAGTATCAACAATTTCTTTCGTTGGAAAAAAAATATTCTTTTTCAAATCTTTTTTTTTTTACTCTCTTTCATGAGTTGCTGACTTCCTGTTTTTGTAGGCTGACACGCAAGAAACCATCCGCCTTTGTGTGTGAGTATGCAGTGGGGTTAGGGTTAGGGTTATGGGAGCATGCACGGGGAAGGCGTGTAGCCTGCATATTTATACACATTATATATATATATATATATATATATATATATATATATATATATATATATATATATATATATATGCGTGCGTGTGTGTTTGTGCGTGCATATGTATCTTCAAGAAAGTTAGCATTCAGAATCACCTAAGATGAGTTAATGTATGTTTTGTTGAATATATGATCAAGTATTAGTATGGATTATGGTTGATCCGTCAATATTACGATATTGGAAAACTTGTTAAGGATGAATGATTCTTTTAATTCAACGTTTCGTTTTACCTAAAACTCCATCAGAGAATGAGCAGAATACAGGGAACACATATTTTTTTAAGTGCATTGCGATTTGTAGAAAGTTAAGGTGGCGGTTAATTGGGTGGATGTGTATGTTTTGTCGTCTGAATGCTATGGCCCATGCCAGATGTTTTCGGAATGTCAGTGGGTAGCTGTACGGAGATGACAGTGTTGATATTTTTGACGACATTACATAGCTCGAGAACCGCTGATTGAATCATGATGCAAACACGCAGATATTTTCAATGGTCATGTGATGATAAGACCACAATAAGGGAGGTGCATCAAATTAGGACTTTTTGCTGCCTAAAGCTATATAATGTATATCCTGGAGGTCCTTCGTTAAACAAATGAAGCCATACTCCTACTCCCTGAAGTACGATCTATCAACTTGTGACCGTCCGCACAAACGACTGAAATACATGAATATAAAATAATCCATGTAAATATAAAAGTTACACTCCTAAATTTGAAAAAAAATTAATGAATATAAAGATTTACTTTGTTGTATGTGGGTATGAGAGCTGATAAAATGCCATAGAGTATATAAATATCATATATATATATATATATATATATATATATATATGTGTGTGTGTGTGTGTGTGTGTGTGTGTACAAACAATTGTACATTGAAGGGAATATACATACTATGTAAATACTATGAATACATATTACTCTTGGTTGTGCCTTGGTTGTATAGTTTTTCCTTATCGCCATTAGAAAACTTTTCTTCCATCCGGTACGCAAATCTTTCTTAAAATTTTGGAAATTCTTTTCGAATTTTAGAACGACTTCCAAAGAATCAGATCTGAGTTGGTGACACGGAGGAAGAGATTAAAGGTGACAATGCGCTATTTTTTTTTTTCTTGTTAAGTGTAGTATATAAGCACTTAAAAGAAAATTGTCCTACTTACGACCGCTTCGAGATGCGACCTGCCAGTCGGAACAGAACCTGGTCGTAAGTCGGGGAGTATTTATACATGCTTTTTAGGTGTTTGGAAAACCTCTGCAGACAGAGAGGCCCTAAGCTGTAGCTTACTTAGCTTCTTCTCTAGCTCGGCACTGATTATAAGTATTGTAATGTTGCTTACATTATGAATGTTTCGATCAGTGTGACATAAAGGGAACCAAAAGGACAACGACGCCCCCACCATCAGTGGTAGTTAAAAGAGCAGAAGGGGGAGGAAGAAGAAGAGTAAGTAACTTCTCTTTGAGTCAATAGATTCTCATACTTGTTGTACAGAAATATTCAGCGAGTATCATTTTTGAAAAAAAATCGTAAATGGCAATTTTCGACATATTTTTTGCCTTTATTGCCTTTTTTTCGTTAAAGAAATTGATCAGAATGGATGCACTTTTGATGACATCACACCTTTCAATGACATCACACCTCCTTTGACATAATAACGTACATCTTTCCTCCCTCTTTAACGTTATCGTAACGGACTGATTAGTTACTGATCCCATTTCGATCTAGAATTTTCACTGTATAATGTTCGATTGATGTTTTTAATAGTCACCACTGAATGAGGGGCATTAACAAGGAAGGATATAATGTTGAAAGAATAGTTGTTGTGTAAAATGAAAGTTTTTTTCATCATGAGGCTTTGGACCAATTAAGTTTCAGGACTTCACTGTCAAGTCACGATAAAAGGGCGAATGAAAAAATAAGATGAAAGTAATATCATTCTTCTAATCTAATGATTGACAATATTTCATCTAATGGAAGTGATTCGTAAAATAGATAATTTCATAAACGATTCTGCCATTTAGCCATTTTTGGCATGTTTTTGGCCAGAATTGTCCCCAACCATGATTAACTGATTAAATTGTGTGTGTGTGTGTGTGTGTGTGTGTGTATATATATATATATATATATATATATATTCTTCCAACTTAGGAAAAGAGCATTCTGGTGGATAGGGAATTACGCGTGAGTGAACACATCGCTTAAATTCAACTTTACTGATCATCCAGTTCTGCGTAGGACAGAGCAAAGACGCCAGCCTCTGGGTCTGAAGCGAAGGTTTCGATCCTACCTCGTGGGATAATGGATAGAAAGGCAAGAGAAGTAACTAACTGATCATCGCTTTTTGCATTTTTTTATTGATCACTCCCAACTCAACTTGCAGTCAAAAGGCGAAAATGGAGAGCAAATCGAGAGGCGCGCACAGCATCAATATTCCATGAAGAAATACGCTGTTTGTCAGTCTTAAAAATCAGCATTCGAAATCTGGGTTATTCAGGGATGTCACTAGGATTCGTCCACGCAACGGGGCTATCTTCCCCGGCAGGGGGCTAGATCATCTACCACCCAGCTGGGGGAGGTATCTGTGGGCATGCTCCCAAGAGTTATTTTGAATTTTACGGGCGCTAAAATTGCAATCGAAAACTAATTTTTTTTACCATAATGTCATTCTTATGGAACATGACAATGAAGAGAATTAAATGTGAAATTGCTTTTGGTGCTCCAACCATCACAATATCTGTGCTGAAAGATGACCGGTAAAACTATTTTTTCAATATTAGAAAATATGTCACACGCCATAGTGTTGACTAATACCATAATGTCAAGGCCCACGATTCGGTTTCAGAAATGGAAGAGCAGTAAGTTAATGCGTACCAGAGGTGCCTCTACGGTTGGCGCAACAGAGAAGATTCTAAAATTTGACCCATGTTGACTGCCAGAAAGTGCATTCAAGGGACATTATTCAGTTACGTTTTGACATCCATCTATATCAGAAATCGAAGGTTATTCGAATATGATGAATTGCATCATATCTCCCACAAATCAAACAGTTGATTATAGTTAACAAGTATTTCCTGAAAACAAAAAGAGAATAGGTGATTGAGCAAATACACAAGGAAAGATGCTTGTTGTTTTCGATTTAAGCGTATTCATCATATATAAGTCGAAAAAATGTTTTCTTCTTATCTCGAACAACTGTTTTTATTTTGTCTGTCATGATAGTCAATAATCCGCTCTGATAATCCGGATGAATGTATTTGTCTTCTCTTTCCGACTGCTTGATAAATGTTCCATGAATTGTGAATGATACTTTGCACGTAATCTCATTAACTGGGTAAAGTTGTCGTCTTCCAGAGATGCAGCTTCTTGAAACGCCAACCCTTGTCTATCAAGAAACTGCGTGCATTCCATAACTTTGATGAAGTATTTCCTTTCCTCTTGTATTTCTTTCTGAGCATTGATATTGCCCATTTTTAACTGGATCACATGATTCTGAAATAATGCAAGAACGGAAGCAACTCATTCAATCGTTGGAACTGAATATTTCGTAAAAAAAAGAAACAACAATTTTTGATTATACAACGAATTACTCAGAAGTCAGAGAGAAAGAACAAACGAGCAACAGGATGAAAATAACGTAAGATTTCTAATCATTGACAAAAAGCTATCAATTTCTTTCCATTGTTAAAGAGTTGAAATATTCCCAAACATTTGAAGAGATTGACATAAAAAAGACGGCATTGCTTTATTTTCAATTAAGCCCATCTATGGCTTATATTCAAACAGTTTAAGATTACAGATTAATCAGCAGACTTGTTAACTGATCTGATTCTTGAAATCATTCAGAGTTCTTGATAATTAGAAAAAATAGATATAATGCTTGTAAGATAACAATCATTTTTATCTTTTTTCAAAGATAGGATGACAGAGATATACAAAGAGCCAGGTATGAAGTCCTTACATTAAAAAAGAATATCAGTTTTGCAAAAAGGGTGAGGCGACTCTGATGCATGCTATAATAAAGATATCCAATTCTGAATCTGTTGCTGTCTCGTTTATCATCAGGAGACCTAAAATGAATTTTGCAATGAATTCTCAATTCAATGTTTATACATCGGCAAAAAAACGTTCTGACTGTTTTTCTCTGAGCACACTGAAGTGCTTTTAAAAATGTGTGTGTGTGTGTGTGTGTGTGTGTGTGTGTGTGTGTGTATGTGTGTGCGTGTGTGTGTGTGTGAATGGTGGGAGGCCTGACCCATTAGATATTGCCATTAAACCAACTGAACTTGGAGAAATCAATTTTCAATTTCGTGAAAAATCAAACGAAAATAGACGGTCAAAATATATTTTTTAAATATTTAAAAACTTCGATCCGAAATTTCAATGCGTTCAAATATAATGATAACGTTTCGTGTGTTATCAAAATATAAACCAAAACGTTCTGTTCAACGATATTTGTTTTCTCTCTGTGTAATGTGTCAGGAGATTCTCCGTGGCCTTTGGAATCAGAAGGTATTTCTAGCTGTTTTGTTTTTTTGGTTTTTTTTGCTGAAAAAGACGTGCGGTGATCACACGAAAAGTTCGGATGTGAATAACTTTGTAGCGAAAGGCCTTTGCCATAACAATAACAACAGTTTGATTTTTATTTTAACACCAACTCCCACCAGAAATATGCATTTAGTGAAATTATAAAGAATATCCGTAAAAATTCTTAGAAATTGAAAGAAAAAAGGAAATGAAACTGGGAAGCGTCTGCTGACGCTAGGGGAGGTAATTCTTATTCAGATATAACTAAGATAATCCTCTAAATACTACATCTACCTTGACCGAGGGTAGGTAATAGGACATCACAACAACTAAATAAAATATAAGGGTCGTAATACACAGTATAGATGTTGGTATTACTGTTGGTGATTTCGGAATTTTTTACAAACGTATTTACATATTTTTGGGGAGGTTAATGTTTAAAAAATGCTCAATTGACACAGCACTTGCCCTACGACTGTATAGATTTATATTTTTGTCTCCAAAATTCCCGGATAAATTCTGTTTTTCACTCCGACGCTGATGGGGTTATTAGATTAGCTTGAACACTGATCTTTCGTATTGATGAGTGAAAACACAACTCACTCAGCCGTGGGTTGGGATCACAGGAATTTTGTTCAAGATATTTTCTATGCTTAGCCTAATATAACAGATGCCCAGATTAAGGGGGAAATAAAAGTAGGGAAATCATGTTTCACCAATCTAACCCCCCCCCCCAAAAAAAAAACGAGCCTGTGTTCTAGATATCTGCATGTGAAATCCTGGCTTTTACCTTGGCTCGAACATCAACCTCTACCAGCGATGGGAGGTATGCAGCGATTTTGGTTATGAAGCAAGCAAATGGAAGTATAGGTTGCGAGAAAGTCACGATGAGGTTCAGAACATTCGAAAGTTTTTTTTTTTAGTTTTAATGATTTGAAAAGAAATGTTTTTAGCAAATCAAGAACACAAGGGAGATTTGATTGACCTATGTACCTATGTATGGAAGACTGTTTCTTTAAAATGCCCACCATTTTCAACTACCTAAATCCCTGCTCTTTCAATAACACTCTGCATAACATTTCTGAGGATATTTGGTCCTAGGCTCATTATTTTTCTTTGGGTATAGTTCTTCAACTCCAGGCCAACCCGTGGCTTGTTGACTCTGACCTAATCCTTCGAATGATCCCGAATCCTTTGAAATGACCTGCGACATAAGCTAAGCTGGGCTGAATGCCGCCAAGTTGATATTGCAGGATTATCACCTACACTTCCTCACTGCATTTCAGGCTGAACCTGGTCTTTCTGTTCCTGAGAGATCACTAACGGAACCCAACTCTCTAGAACGCGCAACAAAACGAAAAATCAGAGCGCATGTACAAATAAGAGCAATACGATCTTATTATCAACGTTATTGACTAATGTCATTCTTCACACACACACATACACACACACACACACACACACACACACACATATATATATATATATATATATATATATATATATTGTCAGTTGCTACACTGAGTAGTTTTTATACAACGACCAGCTGTCCGTAGATTTAATTCACAGTAAAATTCTGTTATTCTTTTTTCAGTTGTTTACTTTTCCATGGTGATTTTCTAAGAGTCCTCCAGTGTATTCAAAAAGAGGAAAAAACGAAGTGTATTACAACAGAAAAAAATATCACTTTTTAAATCCCCTTCGTGACTTTGGTGCCAATCTGTGTGACGATTAAGTTGTTACTGTAAGATTGTGGAACTATTTATTTCCCTTCTTAGGAAATCCCCGAACATTTTAGTAATTTCACGGAATCCCTAGTTTCACAATCTTGCTGTAACGAGGCTAACGCACGCCATTTGTCTTTATAGATTTTAAGCGAATTCGTTTTGGGAACCAGCCACTTTTCTATGGGAAGGAAAAAAAGCCGAAGCAACAAAAATCTTGTGAATCGACGCATGCGCATGAAGTGCCAAAGCGTAATATTGGTGGTGAACATTGATTTTTGTAACTTCTGGCGCTTAAGGCATTTTTGATTGGTGAGGATTGTTTAGAACTTATACTCATGCAAACCAATCAAAATCGAAACAAACAAAGATTTATGGTTTGGCAATAACCTCTTGGCTTTTTCACAGTTCTCTGAATATATATATATATATATATATATATATATATATATATAGATAGATAGATAGATAGATAGATAGATGGATAGATATAGATATATGATATATATAGATATATAGATATATAGATACATACTAGCTGGAATATCTGTTGTTTCCGGGGAAAGAGAACATTGGATAGAAGAACACTTAAAAGCAAATTGTGTCCTATAGAGATTTTGATAAAAATGAAAAAAGGTGTGTGCTTGAGGAGTGAAATTCTAATGCCACTCGAACAATTTTTTCAAAACTAATACTTTACCAAAGTAAACGAGGTCTGATTGAAAGTAGGATAAATCTAATCAGGTAAAAATTATTAATACGCATGTTTGATATCACAGGTAAAAAAATTAACACAAGAGAATGACCAAAGAAAATGAACTGAAGGTAAACATTAGTCAAAAATGAATCATAATGCTCCATAGTATCCTACATGGAATAAAAAAATTGTAAAATCCAGTCGTTACTTTAATTTTGTTCAGGATGCAGGCCCTTCACGAAAATTCAATTTGGCAAAAAGTTCGAGACTTCCCGTCAAAACTGAACATTTATTACAGTGAAAGTACTTTATTGAATGCCCTACGTATATTACTTTACAGTAAGCACCCATAAAATACCTAACAATTAGGTAAGAGTATACTGCTGTTCATAAAATAAAACAGTGCACATGTACTAAGAGAGAGAGAGAGAGAGAGAGAGAGGGAGAGGGAGAGAGACCTGTACTAAAAATGTCTTTTATAAAAAAATATAAAGTTCAAATTCAAGCTAATATAACTTACTGAAGTACTGCACATATAATGCTGTATGCTTTTATGGTTAACGAAATTGTGCATTATTTTTGGAAGCCTATGGTTTTTTCAAAGCTGCTCACAAAAAAGTTAAAAAAGTACCCTATCGATGACTAAATTGCGATAATCAAATCCACAAAATAGAAGCCCGTGGAATTGTTTGTCTTGTAATTATTTTCAGTGTTACTCTTTTTTTTTTTCAAATAACCTGATTTATCCGGTTGATACATTTGAAAAGGAAAGGGAACAGTTGATAGAATCTGACCTTGGCTTTGGCTGTCCATGTTTGAAAAGGGCAAAAGGAGAGATCGTAGAATTTGACAACGGCTGGTATGGATTTTTATCGTAAGAAATGTGTTTGTCATCTAGTACTAAACATAGAGAAAAAATTACTTGTTTCCAATGTTTATAATCGGAGATTGGTAAGAGAATGACCTCTGGTGACCTCGAATAAACTCAAAGGTTAATCTATGTGAGAAGTTGATTTATTGATTTTTCATGTCAAATGATAGGTCGGTAGGCATTGTAGTTTTAGCGTAGAGGAGACATGGAAAACAAACAGAAGGTTAGCATATATATATATATATATATATATATATATAGTACTCGTCAAAAGCATTTGGACGGACATTTTGTATCTAATCGCTCGACCCAGAGAGCTGAAATAGGAAAATCATGCAAACGATTTTTTGCAAATTGGCATACCAAGGCATGCATTTGGTCATGAGTTAGACTTGTAAATTGAAAGAAAGCGAGAATCGCTTCTCTATCCATCTAGAATTGATTAAAAAGATTGAAAAAGTCAACTCACTTTGCTTCATGGAAGAGTCACCAAATATGTAAGTTAATTTAAACTGCCCAGTGCTAAGTCCATAATAGCCCTTGCGATCTCAGGTAATATAAAACTTTATACTCATGAGCACTTCCCAATTGAAAGTAATGATCGTAAATATTTAAACAACCGTTTTTATTCATTTTCATGTATAACCTCTGCCTACAATATCATCCTTGAAAATATCAGAATGCTGAGAAACATGTATTCCTTGTTGCTTCTTTTAAAATTTGATAAAAAAGTATCATTTGCAGAAATTAAATTCGAATGCCCATTTGTCGTCTGCAAACATAATTTTCTGAAAGTCGGGTTCGGGTTCGGACTGTTCGCTTTGTCCAGTTCTGTAATGCACAGATTTCTGAGTTATTCGGCTCAGTAAAATCCACCGGGTTACGAATATAAATCTCGAACGAGAACAGAGAATTTGCTTCATTCCTACACTCTCTTTCTCAACCTGCCCTCTGACAGGTTATGTTCGTCTATAACTGATGACCTTGGCTATTTTACATAAGGTGCACTCTTTGGTAGAAATAGGATAGAAACTTAATTCTCATCCTTTTCTGGGATCAGATTTCGGGCCATTGTTGAACCTTGTATCCTAAGAACAATGGTCCCTGATTATTGCCAATTTCTCATTATATTTACTTCGCGTGTCCGTAATTCGCATTGATTTTAACTTAAATATTGGTATTTAAGCATTTATAATTCTAGAATGTTCATAACCTGTGTCAGGAGGCGATTCGAAGAAATCATTTTTCAAATAAGTTTTTAATTGATAAATGAAAATGAGAAAAATTGATTTTAATTGGAAATTATCCAGTTCGATACCAAGATAATAATATACAGCGTAAAGGTTTGCTCTCGATTCATGAATTAAATATCAAAGGGAAGAAACTGATCTCATTGGCCTATGCGTCTGCTACAACTGTTACTACGTACGACAATTTTCACTGGCTATTTACATTAGTTAATTTGAAGGAACAGTGTAAGTGAAAGAAAAGGAAATCAATTCTTATTTTTAGTTGCCCAGGTATATTTATTTTACTTTTATAACTATGGAAAAATGTTTGTTGATACTAGCGACCTTAACTTTGAACCTAGCCCCAAATCTGACCCTAACCCTTTCCCTAACCTTACCTTTAAGCTAAACCAAGCTTAAAAACAAACGGTAACTCTAAAACTAGTCCAAAACTAACCCTAACCCTAAAACTAGCACTACGCCTAGAACTAACCCTAAAACTAACTCTAAATTTTATACTTTATAATCATATTTTTCTAAAATAAAAGTTTATATCTAGATTTAATGAAATACAGCTTAAAATATTCATTTTTCTGCTTTCGTTCATTCCGTACGTTAGTAGCTGTATTAGCAGAGTAGACGTATAAGCCAACGTAATCAGTTACCACCCTTTGTTATTTGATTCACGAACCGAAAACAACCTTTACCTCTCACAGGAATTACAGAATATCAGAAACCGCCACTATAACTGTTAACATAGGTTTCTTCAGTTTCCAAGTTGATCTGGTTGGCTATCTATGTATATATGTCGCGTACAGGCTACACAATTGGAGCTAAAAGGCTGGAAATTCTATCAATTACTATTCATTATGTATAGAAAATCAGTATTTTTTGTTTTTTCAAATGCTCCATTCTAAATAGGTTGTTAAGGGGTTTCAATTTGCAATGTAAGTTTGTGCTTGATAGACCCCTTACTTTGTGTCCGGCAGTATTCACGCTTGTTTTCTTCAAAATTCAGTCATTCTTAGTGATCACTGGCCAACAAAAGACGGAAAAGGTAATCTATCCATCGATCAACTCTTTTTCAATTTAAGTAAGGAGTCATTTCAAATGGAGTTAAAATAATATAACGCATTTATAATGATTTCTTTATAAAAATAACAATAATAATAATAACAACAACAATAATAATGATAATGATGATAATAATAATATATAAACACACACACATTTACACACACACACACACACACACACACACACACACATATATATATATATATATATATATATATATATATATATATATATATATTAATTGATCTCCATTGTTTGAATAGGAAACCACACACTCATTATGCTGTCCAATATAAAATGGCTGGGTTTTGGCATTTGTCTTTATAAATGCAATTTCGACAAATTCTGGGACAAAAGATGTAGTTATATATATATTCAATTGATTATATGACATTAGGTTCCTTTTAAATCTTCAAATTATGATATATCATATCAGTTTTAATAGGATCATCCCACATTCTTGAAGATGCTTCACTCAAAGGAAAATGATCAATTTCGAATTTGAAAACACAATCATACTGCCAACTAATTGATGAAATGCATTCAGACTTGGTTAGAAAAAATCAAGCATTAGTAAGTAAACCTGGGATCCTTGTTGTTTTATAACAATGCCATGCCTCGCATCGGCAATCCGATCAAAACTAAGTTGCTGCAACCTAATCATGAAATTATATATCATCATCCATATTTACCAGACTTATTGCCAAGAGATTATCAGCTTTTTGAGGTTTTTCTCTGCAATAAATAATATGCCGACAAAGAAGTGCTAACGATAACATTTGAAAGATTTTTCAGCTTCGAAAGATACTGATATGTATGAAGGGGGGATCTTTACATTTGAAGCCCAATTGAAATAAGTCATCGAAGCAAACAGAGCTTATTTCCGATAACCCCACCCCACAAAACAGGAAAAACAAAAACAACTTGAAAGTGAAAAAGAAAGCCTTTCATAAACTATTTCATGAGGGACAACCTAATACTCTCTCTAAAAATATCAATTAATGTTCGCGTTCTTAATCTTCAAAAGTGAATGACAGGTAAATAAAATAAATGTCTACATGTGCTTCCAATATGCAAAATGGACAACATTTTGGGTATCGTTGTGTTTAGCATACTAAAGTCAACGATAGCCTGGATTAGTGCTGTCTATAGTTATCATTTTCACAAGTGCAAGTATGACATAACGTTGAAACGTTCACCGAATTTTGAATTCTGATTAACTGATATGGCCGTCGACGGTATGTACATGTAGGCTTAAACCAAAATGTCAGAAAGTTAGAGAGAATCGTAATTCTTTAATTTAAGTGCAAACAAATGTTACGTCGGTGTTTTGCGTGGTTGATTACTGGGATATACACTAAACACGAATATTTACTGTTGTGCGGCCATTTTGAATAGTTTAGAGTGGCTCGGTTTTTATTGTTGATCAAAAAACTTTCTTTTTGATCCGAAATTACCGTTTACATAAGAGTCAATACAGCATATGGTTAAGGATGGGTTAGTTAATAGAGTAAATATCAGGGTTGAGAGATAGGTTTCGGGTCTGGGTTAGTAGGTTAGTGTGGGGCTGGGGTCAGTAGGTAGGAAGGTCTGGGGTTAATGTAAGAAGGTAAGTCTAGGGTTTGGTTTTCTAATTCATAAACTATCAGGGGCATTTTTTTTACTTGGGAATTAAATCGACCTCATAGCCATTTTTCAAAATCTGGCCACTTTTAGCCATTCAGAATGGCCACGTAACTGCAGCTAATCATATACAGCGTCTATCTGAGTTATCTTTCTCGCAATATATCGACATAACGTTTATTTGAACCTATTCCAAATAATTACCGAGACAGCTACCTGCCAACACCTTGCTCCTCCCTTTACCCGAATAACAGCGGCTACGTAACATGGCATGCAGTCTATGGGATATTCGAATTGTTGTAGGGTATACCTGCCCAGGCTGTTATGTTTGTTGGGTGTGGCTGCAGGGAATTTAATGAGGTCTGTAACATTTCCTATACATGCTTAAGGGCTTATAAATCTGGCAGGCGCGGTGGGGCATGGGTGTACCTGGAAGTCAGCCGAATGTTTGTGGAACCAGTTTCCTGTCACCTGCGCACGATGGGGGATTACATTATTTTGCTAGAACAAAACATCATCACCACGAAACCTGGGGAGCATAAAGGGGAGCACAGAGGGGAGCTAACGGTCTACAACAAAATCTCTGTTCGTCGCACGTGTCACGATAAACTTCAATTTAATTACTGGTCTTAGCTAATTCGAACTGAACACAACCATAGCATTACAGATCCTACATCAGCTTGCACAACACCCTGCTGACAGGCTGGATCCATAGCCCCATATGGTCAACTCCAAAAAAGCAGGAAATGTGACTCATCTATCCATGTGACACGGCGCCAGTCTTTTGTGGCCAAATGGCGATGCTCTCCGGCCCTGGTGAGGCGTAGAAACCGGTGCCATGGTGTCAATAATGGTACCCTTGTTGGTTGACGTCTACAAAAACCTATTGAATGCAGTCTACGCTATACACTGCGTCGACTGATTGGTTGAGCGACACCAGCGTCAAAGTGGGATGTGATCCGATCCAATATCCCTTTTCGTTGTGTGGTGATCATCAAGGTCAGTCGCTATTCAATTCTTCCATTCTCTGTGGGTACCCGCAGTTTTCAGGTGTCACTGGTGAATTCACAAATTCCTGGTATATCCTGGCTACTGTTGCTCTAAAATATCTCAAGCAATGGTGATCCATCTTTTCATACTCTTCTTCTTTACGTATTACGTCACACATACCTCATCCGGCTTGACCCAATTCTATATGTGAGGGGGTGCGAGCCACCCGATTAATTGCTGTCTCTAATTTTTTGGTACTTCAGTATACATTGCCTTGATGGAAGAGTTCCCAACGCTATCTTTTGCACAATGTTAGGGAAATATTGGAAGTGTCTTTATTCAGCTCTTTATTTCTTATGCAGTCAGCTGCAGTATGTCGTTTACGAACCCCCTGAAAAAATCATGCCAAATTGATCTAGCTAAAATATTGATCACTTCTTTCGTAGCCAACAGTTCCACAAAACTTCATTGGAATTCACTGAGAACTTTTGGAGATTTCGTATGAAGAGACATACAGCTGCAATTGGAAACATATACCTCTTTAAACCTAAACAATAACAAGCCTAGTCAGTTACTCAAAAAACTACATGTGACCCACGTCTATTGGCAGCATGCTGTGTTGGGAGCGATCAATTAAAAATTAGAATAATGGTTGATGAATGAATAAGTTACTTTTTTCGCCTTTTGTTGAATCATTAAAGATGTTCATGTTTTCAGAAAAATTAGCAGGCTCAAATTAGTGACCAATTCAGCATAAACTTACATAGTAAATTGAATTCCCAACTAAAAACCTATTAAGGGGATTCCGAGAAAAAAAAACCCGTTTTTCTGGACATGATAAAGATACTTTTGCTACTTTTTGTTGAATTGGTCAAAAAACAAGCGGGCATAAAACAGGGATCGAACCTGCATTGCAAATAGAACCCAAAACTAAAATCTAATTTAAAAGGGTCGACGAACCAAAACAGATTTTTCAACTAGACAGAAGTAAATATCCAAAAATCTTTAGCTCCATTGGAACGGCCTATGCAGGATACATACATAGCCAGCCAGACCGATCTGAAAACTGGAGAAACCCATTTTGACTGTTTTAGTTGGCAGTTTCTAATAACACCCCATTGTCAGAGAAATTCAGTCAGAAAAATTGCTCATTTCGCTTGAGTAATTGTTTTCCATTGACCCTTTGACCTATACCCTCATTGATACCAATGTACCATTTGACTTAACCTTTCAACTTGATGACCTCTGTGTTAATGAGGACTACTGGGGAACGATTATTGCTAGATCAATTGACCTTCCTCCCTTTTCAGCGGGTAAATTGATCGACATTATGTTTTAGCTGAACAATTGTATTTTAGCCACCTTTGCCATTTGGCCGGATGCCAACCAACAATGCCAGCCATCTTGCTTATTCAACTCGATTAGTATAATAAACATTGTCTTTAAGGCTATGTACAGTGTTATTGATGTCTGCTCGGGTGGTGGAATGGTTAGCAGGTCTGCATCGCACGCAGAAGTTCCTGGTTTCGATTCACGGTGTGGGTGGAAAACTCTTCATTGGGACAAATTTCTTCAAGCTATGTAGAAAAATTGTGAATGGGGTCGTTCCTTCTCCACAATCGAAAGGATAGTAGCGAACGAAAATGGAGCCGTTGGGGCGCCACCGGGTCCCCCCCCCCCAGGCTGCTAGCTCGGAATGACATGGCATCGACTTGTATGCATGCAAGAGGGTGGTCACAAATACTTGTAAGAATAATGTCCGGATGTCGACCAGACTTGAGACTTGTAAGTATGACTAAAGTAGCGCATGACGCAATGTTCCATTGGGAATTGTTTCTTCCTCTTACTCCTATTGACATCAACAGTATTTCGATTTACCACGTGGGTATTGGAGACTTTAGAAGGATGAAAGGAAAATTTGGTCTAGAAAATATTCTAAAAAGAAATTGAAAGGCCATCATATTATGGAGTTTCAACAAGGTTCAAATTCTATGCTGACAGAGGCCTAAAAGTCTTTTTAAATGTTTCGTCTTTTAAAAACATTTTTCATTCAACTGAAAGAGATCTCTGAATTCGGTAACGGAAGGGGGCTTATAAAATAGTATTCCGATATTTTTCTAGATCAAGGGCACGGGAATCTAGAAAATTCTAATTTGATATAATTTGAGGTCATTTAGATATCAACTGAAAACCAACGTCCATACCTTTCCATTCTTTTCTTTTTATCTTTCTCTTTCTTTCTCTCCCTCTTTCTTCTCCTGTTTCCCTCTTTCTTCCGTTGATTGATGACGTAGGAATAGTATCTGTTTCCCTTTTTTCTTTTCTCTCTCTATCTATCGTTTAGAAACCTTCACTTTTTAGTCTAAACGGATGTCTGAAATTGTCATTGTTATTAGGTGAGGAAAATAAAGTCAAAACAATGAAAATAATGTTCTAAAAATATGAAAATTTGGCCTAAGAAAATTTGGTCCAAGAACTTAAGGTTTAGTTGACTGAATTTTGTTGATCAAATTTTTCAGACCAAATTTTCTAAGACCAAATTTTCTGACCACACTTTAGAAGATCAATTCGCCACCGAAAACTTTTGGGTGAAAAAGTTTTATATGAGTTTTCCTTTTTTTTTCCAAGAATCGTATTTTTCCTAAAAGAGTTGTTTACTGCAAAATTTCCCACTGATCTGTCAGCAAAGATGAGGTCATATGCCGTTTGAGGTAGCAACATTTTTCCAATATTATTAACAAATAACTATAATAATATGCCACTTGTATTTTCTTAATTTATTTACTGTCATACTAAGGGACACAACTCCTCTATATCATCATTAGGTTGGTTACGTCTCTTGCATAATTTCCTCTATAATCCACTTTTATGAAGCGCAATAAGTATCCAAAGATTCCTTTTATGTCGTCATTTTCGGGAACACTATATCTTTACTTGGGAAAATTTAAAAGTAAGACAGGCAAATTAAAAAATACGCCAAGCAAGTTGAATAAAATACGCTATGAAAATTGGAGAAAATGGCAACGAAATTAAAGAATATGAAAAGCAAACTATTAAAAAAAAAGGACAAGAAATTCAAAATTACGCCAAACTAATTAATAAAATACGTCAAGCAAATTGGAAAATAAAAAGACAAGCGATCTTGATCCATAAACATGAGTAATCACGTATTTCCTGTTGTATTTGCTGCAAATGTTGTTTTTTTAAAACTGAATTGAATCTTATCTCTTAACAAAATTCATGGGTCGTTTTTGGTATCACCCACCAAAACCTTACATCCATAATTTTGAAGTTCGAACCCCCTCCAATCTCTAAAAGATTAAATCATATTTTCTCTTTGAACTCCACCCTCTGTCAATAGTCCACCCTAAAAAAAGTCCCCCCTAAGACTTAAAATAAAGAGTGTTTTCTGAACTTTTAATTTTGAAACCTTCCCCTACGTGCATTGAGTATGCAAAATTTGTTCGGGATGCGACCAAGTTCAGATGATTTCAACAGAGGGTGTGGCACCTCTCACTTGTATATACAGATATTTTAGTTACGCTGTCCAGGCCAAATGATACATTCACCGTGTAATAAAGGAGATCATTTCAAACAGAGTTTCAAAGTAATATAACGCATTCATAGTTATTTATGTCGGATAATATATCCATTTCCTATTGATATAATCGTTCGCCTTGAGAAACTGATAGTGTAGATATAGACAACGAATCAACAAAATGAGAATTTGGAAATTAAACAGTTATTTGGGCATTAGTATTTGTAGCAGCTATTTAGCTCAATGGTAAAAGCAACGTCACGCTGAAAATTAATTTTTCACCAGAAGGTTTTAGATGAGAAGGTTTCATACGAGTTTTCCTTTTTTTCTGTGAATCTTATTCTCCCAAGATGCATTGTTTGCTGCAAAGCTGAAGCAGCTACCTATCGGTCGCAGGTTCGATTCCTGCATCAGTCTCATTTCCTTTAGATATATTTATCTGTGTATCCGTCTATCTAAAGAGAGGGAAAGAGATATGCCTTTATCTGTGCTTGATATCTAGAGGCTCAGAGTTATTATTTATCATAATGGTGACAGTTATTTATGCCCATTAACCATTTCCCAGACTAAACGCTGCTTTATTGTCAATCGATAATAAAAGGAGAAAAAAATCATTCCTCCCTCGAGGGCTGATGTCATTTTCGCTGATGTTTGCCGACTCAATTGATGATCGTTTGGAGAATGGTATACAATGGCTTAGAACCGGAAACATTGCTCCTGTCCCCTGCCATTCACTTACCCTTACCACAGAAATGATATTGGAGAACCAGACTTTGCTTCCGGTCCAGTCGCAGTTAACGACATTCGCAGTTGGGTTGACCTCGGTGTATCTGACCTTTCTTTTAGATTTCTCTCCCTCCCGACTGCCAAGCATTATCAACGTAGATATTTTATACCTAAATTCAGATATTTTCGTTACGTTTAGATATAAAAAATTGTTTTTAGATATTAGATTAGATATCGTTTTAACGAGGCTCAAGTAATATCAGATTTTTTCGCAAAATCTCAATATTTTTAGGTATTTCATCTTATTCCTCTTTATCTTTGGATACATTATCGCAAATCTCTTCGTCTTTAGATATTTTTATCTCAAATCCTTTAATCTTTAGATGTTTTATTCCAAATCTCTTTATCGTTGGATGTTTCATCCAGAATATCAAAATTTCGTCAAATCCCCTTTCGTTTAAGTATTGGATACCAGTTCAGATACATTTGGATATTTTCAGATATTTTGTCAAGTTCAGGCACAATAATCTTGGATAAGTTTTTTCTTCGATTTTGTTTGATTTTCAAGATAATTTTCTGGAACTGCTAGATATTTTTGCATTTTTTTCCCTTAATTTTAGACATGAATATTTAAATAGTTTGAAGTGCTGTACTCTTTTCCTTTTCATTTCGTGGCTGAACAATTTGAAAAACAAACAAAAGAGTCATCATCTATTCATGAACCAGTCTATGTTGATAAATATGGACCATGAACTGCGGCAAAGCTAGAGACTTGCGGTTGGGAAGAATTCATGTGAGTACAGATATATCCTTGTTATTGTAATGTCAGTCAAAATACGGCATGTGAATAGTAATGTAAAATGCTTTTGGCGGCCCCTTCACTTCCGGGCGAGTTTTCAAATAGCCTCCTTCACTTCAGCTAGGCACTTCAGTGTATGTGTATGTGCGTGCACACGTGTATGTACATGTACGCGTGTCCCTGTGTGTAAAACTCATAAATAGAAATGGTTTTGTAAATTGACAATGGTATTGGTAGTTTATTAATGTTAGTACAGTATTATTGTTAGTATAACTGTTTCTGGATTAATATTTATGCAACCCATGTTTGCTATTGTATAATCTCATTAGAAATGCAGATGGTGATCTACTATTTATAAAGCTTTTGGGAGGGCTCCACCATTAGCTGTTTGGTAAGAATCATCATCATCATCATCATCTTCATCATCATCATCATCATCAGTCTTTTCTGTCGGTCGTTTGACATAGACCTTCCCAAAAGGATTCGTCACACATCTCTATCTATCAATGCTATCTTGACTTGCCCTGTTCGTCTCACCATCTCGTATTCTACCTCGGTTACGCATGTGATCTCTGGGGATCCATGTTGTGAGTCGTGATGTCCATCGGTTGTCTTCCATTCTCGCAACATGACCAACCCATTGCCATTTGAGTCTTCCTAATGGGTTCTATGTTGCCTCAGATTCCTGTTTTTCCCGTAGTATATTGTGCTGTCACGTGATCTCACCATATGAGGTTGAGCATGACTCTTTCGTGTGCACATTGCATGCTTCTCAGTTTGAGGGTTAATCTTTTGGTTAGGGTCAATGTTTCAGTTCAATCATTGGAGGGGGGCGTGTGTGTGTGTGTGTGTGTGTGTGTGTGCTTCCAGGAAGACAAACAGTTCGTAATGGGCGGATGGGGCCTCAGGGTTGACGTATCTTCGATCAAGTATTTCTGCCACTATCTCCAGTTCTATTTGCCGCTCCGATGGGGAAGCCCCTTCCCTTTCAAGTTAACCAGTACAAATATGGCTTTCAAATGTTTTTTCACGTGTATATTCCATTTGTTGACAAAAAAAACATTCGACAAACAGGAGAGTGACCGCTGCTCCAGCTGCAGATTCAAGGTTTATCAGGGTTATAGTTCTTAGGGTTAGTGTTAGGGTTCGAATTTTAGGGTTAAGATTCGGTCTAAGGTTACCACCACCTGCTTCTTTGACTTTAAATTTGGCATCAGCACCCGCTATTCTACATTTGGAGTGGTGACCATTTTGAAACGGGAAAGGTCACAATAGCCCTAGAATATTTGAAACATGCTACTTTCTCATCACATCTTACCTATGATTGCCAGATATGGGGACAAAAGACAGATTGTCTTCATCAATTTTAAAGTTTTTGAAATGCAAAATAGAGCTATTCGTAGTATATTTCTGTATGACTTCCATACTTATTGTAACCCTCTATACGCTGATCCCAACATTCTCAAACGTTAAAATCAAATAATTTTACAGAATCATCTTATTGTACATTACTCTTTGAATAAAGCATCTCCATTTTGTCTTCAAGAGTATTTCAGACGAACAAAAGAAATTCATACCCCAAGTACAAAAGGCTTCAATTTGGGATGCCTTTTGCATAACAACTAAATTAAATTCGATCACCAAAAAAATGAATTCATGAATTCAAATGATTTTACGAAAAAGTAAAGCTCGATCTGCTGAACCTATTGGGATTCAAATGTGAATCTAATATCAAATTAAATTTCATTCAATATTATATCTAAATTTAAGTTCGACTCAATATCTATATTTAATTCTCTGATTTGTTTTCTTCATATATTCTTCCCTACTCCTTCATACACTCTCCTCGCCCTCCCTCTTCTGTCCAATGCAATTTCAAGAAAAATCCGACAAATACTATTTTATTATATAAAAGAAAAAGCAAAGCTATAGGTTATACCCCTAGATCAAAATACTGTACGAACATTACTTTTCCCAAATTGAAATTAATCCTGTTACATCAAACTTTTGTACACCCATGAAGACATCCGTGTCTGACTGACCAGACGTCTTTTGTCGCAGAAGACGAAATTTGTCTGGGCTTGAGACCGAATTAATAAGCTTCAGTACCAAAATAATCTAATAACTGACAATCCATCATCAGACCAAGTTTGAATGGTGTTGGGACCAAATTTGTATGGTGTTGGAACCAAATTAAGTAGCTTTAGTACAAAATCAATAAATGAATAACTTACAATACATCAGTAGACCAATTTTGTATGGTGTTAAATAGTTTCTGTACCAAAATGATCAAATAACTTGAAATCCATCAATACACCAAGCCTGCAAGAAAAATGGATTGAAATTCATTTTTTTTTTCAAAATATTGTTCGTGTATGTTTGTATTGTATCATATCGTTTGTGTGAAAAGGATTGTGATCTTTTTCACCGAAATTCTGTCCCAAATTTTCATTTTCGGAACCAAATACCTTTGTTGAGTACCAAATTCACCAAAATTTTGGTCTCGAAAAATACGAAATGGCAACCTTGGTTCGTGTACGTTATTGCTATGCTTGCATACATTAAAATGAAAAAAAATAAAACCAACTCTGCTCAAAACCTGTGACGTTGCATATACAATTTTTGACTCCATTTGGCAACTTTTGCTTCTGTTTTGAACAATTTCTTTCCAATTGAATTTCAAGATTAATTCCTGTTAAAACGTCCGTAAACAAAAATGAATAATCATCGCAACAAAAATGAAACAAAAGTTATCGTATGAAATGCAGTATAATTCACATTGAATATCATTCATAAACACTCAATTGTCTACCTTCTTTCTTTGTATTACTTTTATTCATACTTTTATAAAGTATTCGTCTCATGGCCACAGTCGCTTGGGGGTGATTGTTGGTCTTCATATGTCTATCTTAATCTTGACTTGATTCATTTGTGACCCATTCGTACTATACACACACACACACACACACATATATATATATATATATATGTGTGTGTGTGTGTGTGTGTGTGTGTGTGTGTGTGTGTGTGTACGTTCATCATTTTGGACGTAAACTACATTCCCATGATCTGTATACAATAATATGGTGAATCTACAAATGACCTAATAGTGGGTGGTGTGTATGCAAATGCTTATTTGAAAGTAATAAAATGAGGGGGCTAATATGGAACCCCCACTTCCCATGCTAGGGGTAAAAATTCTACTGTTTCACGATGGTGGGGTTTCGATTCCTGAAACAAGTAATACTTTCTCTAAAGCTGGTGGGTATGGGTTTGTGTTTTTGAGAGGCGCTTCGGGCTAGATAGTTTGGATGGGAAAAGGAAATAGAGAGTTTGGGTATCATCATTCCCTCATGTAGCTAAGAAGGCATGGTTTAACTCAACCAGGGAGGGGTTCTAGAGGGTATTTGCAACATCAATCTGGTTCCTTTCAAACACACCAAGCCCGCTTCTTTCACCCACCTTTCGCTGAAATCTATGCGATGCAAACACTTTCTATCATGTATGATTTTTCAATTCAAGCTGATGCTTTAAGTACGAAATCTGATCCTGGTCAGAGGAGGACGTACTCTCCAAGATTCCCTTCAACTGCTTGTTGCACACCAATATTCTAGCCAGGGCCAGTAGCGTGAGAAATACATTTTATCCATGACCACGGGGGCGGCTCTTTGTCACACACGGACCCGACATCAATGGGTACGCTTTGATTGGATGCTATGCGAGCCTATCGTAGCAGCCGATCTTTGGAGAAAGCATGCTCAACCGTTTCTTCTGCACCACTGTCAAATTATTTCTGGTACATTCTATTTGTCTCAAGGATTGATTTGGGAAAAGGTGAAAAAAAAAACTATTCCTCTCTCTTTGCCCACTCACTAATCATATCTTTCTATCTTTACCAATGCTACAAACCGATTAAAAAAAAGTATTTTGCCATTCATAGAATTGTCGACTTTTGATCGCAGCTAAGAATACACGTACGAGTCCTTCTTTTCATTTGACCAAATTTCGATGAAAACATTTTACGTAAGCCGTGCAATCCGAGTGTCTTTTGATCTGACCAAAATTTGATCAAATATCTTGATTCACGACATCTATTAGCTTGCGTTTTTATCAATTCATTCTACAGCTACACACCCTGTAGTCCAACCTTCTTTTAATCCGACTAACATTCGATCAAAACGTTTTATTCACGTTGACAATTTGATGATTTTTCTAACAATCTATTCTACAAGTACAAGATCATCAGTATTAATCAAATCAATGCCATGATTTACGACATAACTTATTATCGATGGAGGAGCAAGATGCCCCGCTCCCCTGTCGAGGACATTCTTCAAGGGAGGCAACTTTTAAACACTCTTTCAACTCTTCGGTTCCTTTGTGTGATATAAGTCAAACCTCACTGTTTCTATTAGTATTTCTTTACTTTTGTGTATAGCATTGGGAGAACCCTATGGTCTCAAAACCAAAGACCAGCTGTTTCGAAACTAGGGTCCAAGGGTCCTTGAGGTGTGAATCCTGTGGCAGAGAAACAACATCATCCATCGCAAAGCTATCAAAATACATAATTATTGTACACAGTCCTGTACAATGCTAATCAGAATTCAATAAATGTATCCTACATAGGATAAATATTCTATAATAATAATAATAATAATAATAATAATAATAATAATAATAATAATAATAATAATAATGATAATGATAATAATAATAATAATAATAATAATAATAATAATAATGATGATGATGATGATGATGATGATGATGATGATGTTTCCATATTGGAGTTCATTGATTTCAGTCCAAAAACTAAATGCTAAAAATAGGGGTCCCCAGAGTATTTCCTTCACAGAAGGGCCTTGTTTTCAAAGTTTTAAAGTCACTGCTGTTGACGAAAGAGGTTTTTGTATTTGCTTCATAAATGTTTACATTGCTTAATTTTGTTCTCATTTTGCGTTTAAAATATGAAATAATCAATTAATGCATACGTTTTTATTATATTTTGATTTCAAATACAATATAGATTGGTAATGCTATTTAAAAAATTTGCTTTATTTGTTCATTCTAAATACAAAATGATATTTACATATTTCCTTTGAACTTATGAACCTGTTTTGTTTTGAATTCAAATACAGAATCATTAATTTAAAATTATTCGGTACGTATTCTGACATCTTTTATTGTGCTTCCCTTCCCTTGTGTTTTGATTTAGAATACTAAGTAAACGTGGAATAAATTTAAGATTATTCGGTACATGTTCTGACGTCTTCGTAAGTGCTCGATTTACCTAAAAGGAAAGCCTTGTTACTTTCCTACTTGCTCTATTTTTACAGAAGAAAAGAAAATCAAACCGGCAAAGAAGCAGATTAGCTTTTCAAAAATGTAAGAAACTAAATAGCAATAAAGAAAGGCAAACATATACAAGAGCCTGATAGCTTGTTACATTTTCCAGTTTTGCTGTCCTCCCGAGAGTCACCTATGGAGCTGAAACATGGAACTTGGCCAAAAGATTGGCTCTCAGAGAAAGCACCATGCAACATTTTCGGGACAGAATAATATTCAACATCACATGGAGAGATCACAAGACAGCACAGTGTAATAGAGTTTTAAAAATAGCAGTCAGTGATATCATACGACCCATTACAAAAATCCAATGGCAATGGGCTGGCCATATTGCAAGAATGTAAGACAACTGCTTGACATGGTGACTTACAATAGAAATCATATGTGGAATTGGGGCTGGCAGAGAATAAGATGGCTCAACGACTTGGGTTTAGACGTCTGCAATAGAGAGATTTGGCGAAGCTAAGGGAAGGTTTATGTTCAATGACATACGTTAAAACGCTGATGCTGATGATGAAACCACCGATTTTCCGGTACCTTTGGTTCCAGAACCAATGGGGGTTACGTAATAATAACTTTAAAGAAGAGCCCCTAAGCATGTCTAATATCTTCAAAGCATTGGGACTGTTAGGAACTTTAGTTAAACAAGTATGGAATAAGAATTTAATGCTTGAATGCAAAGATGAATAGCCGCTTTCCATCTCTACAGATAATGGAACTCTTCCACCGTATGGACATCCTGGGAGGCACAGTCGTCAGAACCCCCTTCCCGACGTTGCTGATGTAGTACAGAGGCATAAAGACAATGCAATACATTGGCATATACGGTACAGTTGATAAATGAAAAGGAGACGGATATAATCACATTATTCAAATAAATACAGTTCTGAATTTACTTAAAATTTTCAAGTACTAACATTACTAACGAGATATTGTATGATTTTTGTTGCACTGTGTGAATAGAAAATACCCAGAGTGCTCATACCTCAGAGAGCACTTATAAACTGAATCAAATTCAGTTATGAAGTACTTGAGATGTAGATGAGGTCACTGTAAGGAAATTCCTGACTCCACCCTACAATTTAATCAGTCTTTGCCAACAGTCTATGGTTCGACGAAATATTTTGAAATTCATGTTTGTGGATATATAAGTGCGAAGCAGAGAAAAATTCCTGGATCTGCCCAAAATTTAATCAATTCTTTCGTGGCTCATTGCCCATCCACTATTTTTTGCAAATTCATTGAGAACTATTTGAGATATTAAGAGGAGGAAAAGACAAACAGACAAATAGACAGACTGACGTGATTGCACATTAATCCGAGGTCAAATTTGATAGCTTTTTCTATCGCCCATCACCCATCCTTCTACAAAAAAGGTCATTAAAATTCATTGGAAACTTTTGGAGGTATCGTTTGGACGCACATGAATTTCGGGCGATATTGTGTGGTGTTGACAAATAACTGCAGCGTAATTGTTGTTGGATTTATCCTAAAATTTGATCACATCTTTGTAAGCTTATTGATCACCCCTCCACAATTGAGATATTGTGCAAACAGACAGACATGAGTCAATATCAATACATCTTTCAATTCCGTTGCCAGAGATAGATTAATGAGAAAAATTTGGAGAAGAAAAGATTACTGATTGCAAATGTAGACAAACTAGGCTATGAATTTTATGGAATCGATGGAGCAGTTACAACCAACGCAGTATTAAGATTAAGATATGGTTCTACACACAGCGCCACTTGCAGCCTCACAGTGAACAAGTGTGAGAGCTGCAAAAAATTCAAGTGACCTCTCGTCATTTTTTCCGGATCAAAAGAGGTCCTGGATTATCATTTGCCGGATACTCAGTAGTATACTAGTATTATTGTGCTGATCACGTGACCAACGTCTTTTGACAGTATGCCGTGTTGGGGTGATCAATCAGAATTTCGGAACAAGGGATGATCAATGAACAAGTTATTTCTTTTTTTGTTGGATCTCTAAAAGATTTTCTTTAAAAAAAACAAGTGGGCACGAACCAGGGACCAATTTAGCATATACTTATATTGTAAATTAAAGCTACTCTCTAAAGAAAATTTGGGGTTGTAATTTTGGAAAAAAAGTTTGTTCCAGAAATAATAAGGTGTAAATGGTATAATTGGTGTGACTTATATACTAACATAGCCAGCTAGCAAGACCAGCTAAAAATCTAATTCGGCTGTTTGGACGACAGTTTTGGTTGATGGTTTCTAAAAAAAAGGCTGTGTCTTGTAGTTATCTCTTTATGTGTGTATCATCGTTCTCCGTTTATACCCTCATTGAAGGTATTGTGGAGTTAAGTACTCATGGGCAGTTGTTAGTAAGACCAACTACTGGCTTGCCAGACCTGTCCAATAATTGTTCTGCTTACCATACCTGGTATTCTCCAAATCTCACTCATCTAGGCATTGAACAGGCTCAACGTTGCTTAACTTTATTGATCTCAAGAGAACCGGTGTATCCAATAAGGGAGGAGAGAGGTCCTTATGTTGAGCGCCTAGCGGGGGTGCATTGAGTAACATTTTGGCGTGTTTCAGCGATGGCTTGAAGCAAGCATGGCCTACAGGATCGCTGGTAAGCACTCTACCAGTTGGCCTCTGGGTTGTCTTTTCTCTCCCGATCGGAAAACCCAAGTCGCCTACACGAAAAGTTTCTTTTCGGAGTCAATATAAAAACGTTCTTTTTCTCTCCCAATTTTCCTATCCCACCTTTCTCTATTGGAAACCGTCAACCAAACTGTCATCATAGGTTTGTATCAGTTTTCAAGTTTGTCCAACAGGCTATATGTATGTATGTGCCACACGTACGGACTGCAACCTCTGTAGCTTGAGGACTGCAAATTTAAACATTTTCACTTTATGTCTAAGAATACTTTTAGAAAGTACTGGCTCCACGATGCCCGTGATAGAGAGGCATGGCAAATCTTGGGGAAGATTTATGTCCAACGATGGACGCTAACAGACTGACGATGATGATGATGACGTCTAAGAAGTAATCACTGCTCAAACAATATGAGCGAACAAATTCAATTATCACCCTTTTTTCCAATTTTCTTTATTGATCATCCCCAACATGGCATGTTGCCAAAAGACGTTGGCCACAAGACAGTGTCAAGTGAGTGACTAACTAGTACATCTATTCATCTATCTATCTTATCTCTTTTTTTCCTACACGGTTATAATTCGCATTAGTCACATTTTCTCGGTTATAAAAGATCAACGCTCTATTTCTGCCCGCTTATTACATGAGGTCGGTATCGTGTGTATTTGAGGTCCCGAACAGCTGCTCATGTAATGAAAAGAATTTCCTGGGAGCTTACAACCCCCACCCTTCGAAAAAAGCGACGCCACCGAAAATAGAAAACCGAACACCATTTCCCCAGCAGTGCAACCAGGCTTGTTTAATTAGGAAGGTTTTGATCTTCACGTACCGAATCTCAAGACCCACGAAAAAAATAGATGCGAAGCTTAAAACTTTGTTGCTAAAAAAGGAACCGCCAATATAATATTCTGGTTGTTTCATAAAGGATTGCAATCTAAAGAATAAAAGAGTAGAATTATACAGGGTGTTTCATAAATGATGAAATCCCCAGGAAAAGAGGGTAGAATTTAATCTCTCCTTAATTTTATGCTACTACATTAGTCATGTAGAAGTTGAAATGATTGCATCAATGATAGCCTCATTCGAGCTTTGTGTTATATCAGTTACGCTGTTTTCCAATGTAATGGAACGTTTATGTCCTTGATGAAATAGGTTTGAACCTGCATTCAGGTAAAAAGAAATTACTTTCAACATCTACTGTAAAGTCAAAATACATGTATAATTAGTCACTTTTCGAAATCGTCAACCATAACTCGTAATAAAGTTTGTTTTTCAGTTTTTAAGTTGGTCTTGCTAGCTTGCTGGCTGTATGACTAAGTATGTAGTACGTATGTTGCGTTCTGATGAAATGATATTTTTCCTTATCTCCAAATACACGTTTTTTGCTGTGTTTTTTTTTTCAGTAATTACATAAAGTGGTTAGTTAAACAATCAGCGTGGTGATGCTTAACAAGCTCGTGATGCAGACCATTACTACTGCAATGAGTTAGTCACATGACGGTTTTTTATAGTCGTGAAATTAGCTTTCAGTCAGTTTCCTTTGTGTCTTCCAGGAGTAAAATTTGTTTGGCACAGAGACTTTCTAATTGAGCATTGAAGATCAAACTTACAAGCAAATTAGGTTACAAGAAAAGTTTGCTAACCATCATACTACGGTTAATGCCTTTACCAGCGACATTGCTTAATGGGTGTTTGAAAACGCTCCCTGAGCCCTAGCAGAAGTGGGACTCAAGAATCTTTCGACAAACTTTAAAACTGGAGTTGACTTTATTATTCTACTGGTGATACTAAGATTCAAAGAAGTTAATTTGTTTTCTGTTTTATTAAGAACTCTTTGCAGATCCTATCGTTTCATCGTGGCTATGGGGCCTGGCACAGATCCATGGCCCGGTTGTTAGGGGTCACTCTTTTACATGTAAGTCTAAGAACGGCCTCTGGTTTTCTGATTTGAATAATTGTTCGGTAATTTTCTAGCTTTATGTTCTTAAAATGTTGCATCTAGAAGAATTTTTTTCTTTCGATTTTGGATGCTTTCAATCCATTAGATCCAAAAAATATCTTGAAATTTGTTAGTTTTCAGAAAAATAAAGGTTTAAACGTTTCACGAAGGGGTTCTATTTACAAAGCGACTTTAATGCTTAACTAGGCACTCATTTTCCGCCATCTTTACTGAAGTATGGGTGGAAGTACGGCAAACGACTACCATGATAGAAGAAAAAAATAAATAGAATCAGAACAAAGCGAAAATAATTCACATTAGCCACACTTCTTTCCGTACTTCCATCAAAAATTCGGAAAGTAAGTGACCAAGTTAGCATTAAAAGTACATAATGAATAGAACTTTCCCGCTTGCAAAACCTCAAAAAAATTTCTTTTCTAAAAACCAATACGCTTTTGGATGGTTCGAAAGTCTAATGGATTGAAAGCACTTTGAAAAGGTTACGGTCTTATATAAGTAGTGTTAATGTAAGAACAGGTGTAATCGTAAGAAATTCAACTCATCTGTTACTGTCAAATCTTATTCCGAGACGGTCACCCGTCTAGATACTTAACAGGAGTGTCCAACGTGATTTTGCTCGAACTTGTTTGTACAGGTGATCGTTTCATCGCCATTCATTCTTTACAAGCCGACCCTCTTCAATCAGACCTTTCCTCGGAGGATGAAAAAATTGAACAAACGAAATAATACAAAAAGCAAGGTATGTTTTTTTTGTTATGTATGAACAATATGGATTCAATTTCAGGGGAAAATCGACACCTGAGAAATTTAAAATCTCGCAAAAATCATCATATTATTCGATTTTGATTGAATTTTCGAGCGTTCCGGAGTTGCTTCAACTGGAAGTCTTACTTTGGAAATTTAAAAAAAGATGAAAATCAATTAAAATATTTTCTTCTCAGCATTTTTTTTAGTTATATTCGATTAATTATAACTTGGTCTTTTGATCAAGAAAAAATCTTTTTACACAATATTTGAAAAAGATTTTTCATCATCTTTATTGATTACACTAAGTTCAAGCAATTCTCGAGTGGTTTCCTAAAAAAAAAAGAGTAAACATAATTAATACCTCAAAAGATTTATCTGTTAGATGTTTGAAAATCAATGAAAACATCAATGTATAAATGAATCAGCAAAATAATAAAAGCTGTGTTAGGAATCATATGAAAAAAAAATTGAATGAATTTTTTTTTAAGAATTCGCCCTTCAATACGTAAGTATTAAAAATTTTATTAAAATCGGATAATATGCTGATCTTACTACATCTCAGATGTCGATTCTTTGGTGAGAATTGTATTCATGTTGTTCATATTGCTAAGAACCACCAAATTCGATCAACGAACAACAGGGGGTCAAACTTTCAAACTAGAGAAGAGAATCGCTGCTGGGTTTGAGGGCACGAAACAACTCCTTAGCCAAATCCACACGACAGTCTTCCATGTCTCTCTATGTTAGGGTTGAAGTGAATTCAGTGGGCGTGATCAACTCGAATCAACTACGTGCCATTTATTGCTATTTGTTCTCGATCAATGTCAATGCCTGAAACAGCAGCAGTTCGTTTATGGGCACATAACGAGCGGGTGAAAGAGCAAGTGCTGTAAAATACGTCCGTGTCGCAGCGTTTTTTGGAGAAAGTCTTATGCGGTTTAAAAGAAGAAAGAAAATCGTGTAGGGGAAAGTATCTTTAATTTTCTTTTCTCTCATAGTTTCGCCCAGAAACAGATTTGTCGGGGAAAAACGGCTTTCTGATAAACACCGTTCTGATTACGAGTTTTGGACCATAGTAGACGGAACAGGCAAACCATATTATGAATATACATACTAGTTGCGTTTGGTGCTTTGTATTTTGGGTGGGCTGTGTACTACAGATGCGCAAAAAATTAGAATATTCAAGTTTTGTAAAAGGACATGGACAGTTTAAGCGTATTGGCACATTGTTGGGAAGACGGTCACGATTGTTGTAATAAGAGAAGTAATGGAAACAGAATTTGGATTTGACACTATTGTCAGCTGATAATGGTGTCCAATCCAAATTATTTTCTTTCATGGATTTTTTCATATTATCTCATTTGTTCGCAGTTTGTAAGATCGAATGAGTGAGGGTGTGAAACTTTACAATCAGGACCACCTTTCCTCTTTCCAACATTACCAAAAAAGGCTTGTATTATTCCTTGCTTTTTACAGACACTAAAATAATTTTGTGTTTTGTTGCATCCGTAGCACACAACGCACCAAAGATTCAAAGCACAATACGCCACGGATACATGTGAGTATCTATGATTATGGGTTTAGGGTGGAAGAGATGTTAATGGGAAAATACATGGTGTCCATGAACTCGTGCAAGTTTTCAAATTTGATAAGTCAGGTTATACAAAAAAATAGAATAATTAAAAAAAAAAATGATTGGTAATTTCAACTCTTTAAACTAATATGCTTGACGCATTGCTCGTTTATCACGCTTCAACATAACTGCCATCGTTGTTTTTGGTAGCCAATCCTATAAAACAATGGTTTCTAAACTAGGCTTGACGTCTATCAAATAATGTCCACAAACAATCATCCATCATACAGATATCGAAAAACATCATTTTTGTACACATACCTGTACCATATGTTAGATATCCGAATAAATTTAATCCATTTAAGATAGATATGGATTTTGAAGCGCAAAAAATTGTCTATCATTATACTTCATTAATAAGTCTAAAAACCAAATGCTAATAATGCAGGTACGTCAGAAAAATTCCTTAGTAGAAGGGGTCCTTGTTTTTTTCAGAATTTCGAAACCCCTGCAATAAAAGATAAAAGCTTCACATAAAATTTGATGACGGGTCAATGCTTTTAAAGGGAGATAACTTATAGTGTTTTGAGGCAAACATGCGATCATATATCAGAATCCTCTTGGCTTTTAATTATTTACGTATACACTCGTATAAATTTATATACATTGATGAAATTAATATCTAAAAGAACATACAAGTGGCTTAAACTAAAAGTTTTATCCTCTGTATAATTTGAGTTACTAAATCTCAAAATAAGCACGGGACGTTATGAACAGCCTGAAAATCTATCGATATTAAGGCAAAAAGAGAGATAAATACCATATTCACACGTGTAAAAATCGAATTTTTCCGATTTTTTTAGTTTAAATTCATGGGATCGACTATTACATGGATGATACCTCGGTGGTGTGAAATTCACTCTACAATCTGAAATACAGTATCAATAACCAAAATTTTCAAATGATCTCTAAATGAATAGAAAACAAACAAAATTAATTACTTTAATACCGATGTTTCTGTGCATCAAAACACATCTCACTAACAAAACTCATGCATACAATCGCATATTAGAAATATCAACACCTACTCTTTTACTCCATCACACTCAGCAAACCAGTTAAATCAGAATGCAAAACTCATAATTATAGTATATTATCATTACTTACCACAATCCTGCAAACATGACCGGTACCGACAAGTGGACAAAGTAGAAATGAAACATTTCCAAAGAAATACACATCACCACAGGATTCAGGAGCAATGGTTTATCTAGATAATACAGGTCAATATCAAATGTGATTACCAGCATTTACTCGAGTAACCAGTCTTGTTTAAGAATTTATCATCAAAACATAACAGCATGAAAAAAATTGATTTCTTTTTATCTAAATATAACACCTTGATTCACAAATGTGTTGTCCGTTGAGAACAATGGTCAACTTGTTCGTGAGATAAATGGGGAAATCCAATGCTTAACTGAAAATAGGGGGTCAATTTTTACATGATGTAAACGTCATGTATACATGAGTATTACGATAGCTGAAAATTCAGATTGAGAGATAATTTCCTTCGCTTATTTTTTGATACCAAATCGTTCACTCAAGTTATCAATAACAAACTAAAGTGACTATTTGTTTAGACATTGCTGGATCCAAAACTGCGTAGTTAGCCTCTGTCGGAAAGTTTCTGCTGTGTAAGGATCTACAACCAATGCATTCTACCGATAGTCACCTATGGAGCTGAAACATGGAACCTAACTCAAATCATATAGCATATACAAAAGGTTATCATGCTTTAAATAATATGGAGAGATCACAAGATAGCACAGCATATTAGAGAAAAAACATGAGTCAGAGATATCATAGAAACCATTCAAAGACTTAAATAGCAATGGGCAGACCATGTTGCAATGATGTCGTAAAATCGCTGGACATCACGACTAACGACGTGGATCTCAGCAGAAAATAAGATGACGTGAAGATTTAAACAAGTTCAGAAAATATTGGTGCTGTGACTCCCACGATTGAGAAGTCTGGCGAATTTTGATGAAGTTCCATGTTCATCAACAGACGTTAAAGGGCTGATTATGATGGTCTATTGCGGACAAGGTTGCTAGATGTCTTTTGCCGCACAAAACCAAATTTGCATGGTCCTAGGACCAAATTAAGTAGCTTCCATACCAAAATGATCAAATAAATGAAAATTCCATCGTCATCAGACTAAGCTTGCTTAAAATATTGATTGAAATACATATCTATCGTTCACGTATATTCATGTTGCATCATAAAATTTATGCATGAGATTGTTTTCTTGGTAATTTTTTTTCAGTACCAAGTCTTCATTTTTGTAACCAAATACCTTTGTTCAGTACGAAATTTGGATTAGTTTTGGTCTAGAAAAATACCAAATAGCAACTTTGCTCCGACACCTCTGACAGGCAGACTCTTTTCTGAGCAGCTATTAAGAGGAAGCAAAAAATGCGAAGATGTTCCAGAACTGTTTTGCTCATTACGATTTTAAACGTTCTGAAATGGAGAAGCTCGACATGCCCAATAGTGAAAATGAAGCCATTTTGCGAGTGAAACATGTTGAAAATTATGAAGAATTTGCATGCAGCGATAACAGCCTGCAGTGTCAGAATGACAACTTAGATTGTGAAGATGCAATCGTTGGACAAATTGCAACAAAATGAAAGAAATATCTGAATACGTGTAAGATAATGTTAATTCTTATTCGAAATATTCTGACGTGGGGAAACCTGATATGCTCTAATGGGAGAAGGAACCATTTCTGGTTTGCAAAGTGTTGAAAACTATAACGAATTTTCATGCATTACCAACGAATCACAGAGTTACAGTGAAAACTAAAAAACATTCAGACAACACGCACTTCTTCCAATGCCACTGTCAGAGGAAGTAATTTTGCATGGATCCCCGAAAAGTATTTAGTACCCTATGACGTACAACCTTTCGCAAAATGCTATAGAAATTGATTGAGAACCTTTGGAGATATCGTGTGAACAAACATGACAATTCTACGATATCATGCGGTTTGTACATATATAACTCGGATATAGGGGGGCAAATTGTTTATGGACCCGTTGCAACATTCAATCAGTTCTCCCATTGCTTACTGTCCACCATGCCACAGAATGTCATTGAAATTTATGGATAACTTACGGAGATATCCTGTGAAGACTCATGAGCGAACATACAAATATGATTGAAAAACAAATGGAAAAATAAATTCCCCCTTCTCTCTTAACTCATTGCCCACTCTTCCACGAATTTCCATTGAAATTCATTTAGTACTTTTGGAAATATTGTATGGGCAGACGGATCAACAGACGGACCAAGAAACAGACGAACCAACGGACAAACAGACGACCAAAAACCAGGACCTAAACAGACCTAACCTAACTTTTTGAAAATGATATTTTTACAGTTGTAGGGCTGTACCCATTCCAGGGGTACATGTCTGGAAGGGACCAGATCTAATGGTGGGTGAAACAGTCAGCCATATTTGTCTTGTAAAAGGATTTTCTGCCCTTGCACAAAACTACGGTTTCGAAGTATTTCGGTTACATCACTTCAGTGTTGCTAACTTGGATATTTCATATCTAAATTTAGATCATTCTAAAGAGCAGAAGTCAAGAGAAATTATTAACAAAAAATACGAAGAAAGGTCCATAATTTGTGATTTTTAAAGATTTATTTCAATCTAAATTCTCGGGACCGTTGATCATAAAATCTTCGAATTCTGCACTGCACTGAGCGAAATAATATATTTAGCGAATGCAAACAATCCACTAAGGCCAGTTGTCAGGTAATCACCATGCACACACACACAGGGGAACACATGAGCAGAGATTTCTTCAGTTGTACGTATGTGTCTGATATTTATTGCCACCCTCGGGACGCGTATTTTTGCATATACGATGAAGTAGCTGAGAATTGGTTTCAATATCTAGTTTTCCCATTTTCTTCAATTCATAACGAAGTGGTTACGCTCCTCGACCGATATTTGAAATTTTGAAACTATATTTATTTGGTTTTGTATAATTATTTTCACCACTTTGGTGAGGCATTTGCCTGGATAATGCAGTCATTCACAAGGCCCAAGTCACCAAAGAATTGTTTCAACGCAAAGGCATCACGATTACGCACTGACCTGCGAAATATCCTGATTGCAATTCCATTGTGAACTTTGGGACATACTTTTAGAGCGTATTTATGAGTAAGGAAACCAGTTTGAAATGAGGAACAGCGTAATCTCTTGTATAAAGTATTGCTGGGGTGAAATTCCACTTGGAGCCTCTGAATATCTTGTGTTTTCAATGCAAACCAGGGATTTTCAAAATGATGTCAATAGTTTCTAGAGGGGTTCATAATATTCAAAGAGTTTTTGTGATGTTAGCACGACGTTTTGGTCAAAACTATGAGTCAGTGCACATCGATATGTCGGCTGGGTGTATTAGTTAGACAAGTTCAACCTGATGTGGCTTCCACGACCCAACAGGAACAAGGTATGGAAATCCAGCCATGACAAGAGAAGAAAAGATATCCCCTTATTCCACTATTATAGTGTTGCTACTATTGAAAAAATTCCCTGTGTCACCATCATATTCGGATAGTACTCCTGGAAAAGGTCGTAGAATGGGTCGGTCTTGCTTACTCACAAATAACAAGGCTTTCAATCGTAGGAAAAACTCTTTGAAGGTTTTCAGTCAAAAGGAAACCCTTCTGCCAAACTCCAATCCAAGTTAAAGTTGATTTTATCCTCTCCCGTAAAACTCCTCACCTAATTTAGGGACAAAACCTCTCAATGCTTGTCTATTCCGTCGCGTTAAACCAAACCTATACATATAACTAACATTTCCCTATTGTGATTTTAAATTTGGAGTGATTGTTAGGTAGTTCTCCTACCAACAGACCCAAATTGGCGAGTCTCATATATGTCTACGAACTTCGTATATTCAATATAAAAAATGCAGTAATCATCCTCAGTTGTAATCAAAGTTTGTGTGGCGTTTTACCCTGCAGCAGTCGGGCCTTTTTTTGCTGTCTCTTTCATATTTAACCAAAAATACTCATGATGTCTTATACTCATTTTAACCATTACACACACACATATATATATATATATATATATATATATATATATATATATATATATATATATATATATATATATATATATACTGAGAGCACTTAGTCAAAAATCAATTGTAAAATCGAATTCCCCCTCCATCCTTTCATATATAACTAATTGGTTTACGCTCTTTGAACAACGTTCGAAATTGAAGTCTGAGTGGAACCCTCACGCTGGTTACGGCCTCTTCATGTTTCTCATATATAACTAATTGGTTTACGCTTTTTGAATAAAATTCAAAATCAAAGTCTGAGTGGTTCCCTTATGCTGGCTACGATTTCTGTCGCCCCTTCATGGGCTCCACATTTCAACTTACTACATAATCGGCTCGTCTACAATATGAGAAAGAGACTAGTGGTGACAATCAGCTGGAGAAGCGTCAATAACTTCATCTTGCGCTATTTCACTCATAGTCGGATGGGGAAGAGGGATCCATGCTTTTCCCAAGGATATTACTATGAAGTGAATACGGAATACCCCAGAAGGTATTTGAACTCGACTCGCTGAGTCCATTCTTCGTGCCGTTACTATATTCGGTAATGTCAAACAATATTTGTTGGGTGTCTTATAATTATTTCTACCACTTTAGTGGGATACCTGTAAAGGTGGAATTGACGACAAATGGTCTGCGAGATGAGTTTGCTAACCATTGTGCTATGGTGGGCATCCCATCCACAGATATTTGTTGAATGGATCTAAGTTCGATACAAGGCCTGGACCGTGGAATATCGAGAAATCATAGATCCAGTGGTGGACACAGCTAATAAAAACACTAAACGTATAAACCGTTAAAAGTTTAGTGAACATTTATTATGTGAATTTAGTTTCGGATCGTATTATTTTTCTGTTTGAAAAATTCTTTAAAATGGACTGAGAGAAGCAAATCTTTAAAATGTTGTACCTCAGACATAGAATTTTGAATAAATGTTGAATGTTAAATGTTAACAAATGTCTAGTTTCATTTGTTCATTTAATTATTTATGTGCATCTTGGTTACCATCGGATATTGGAAGTCTATGTCTTCTTCGAAAGCTCTATGTCTAAGCTATAACATAATGAAATTCAGAATTGAAATTTGAGCTCAGCAGATTTATTTTTGAGGGTTTTAGAGCAAAGAAACCGAACTGAAACTAAATTCATACAATAAAAGTCAACGTATTGCGTTCATCTTTGCTTCCACTAAACTTTCAGCAGTTTATCAGTTAAACGCATTTGTCAGGTGTGCCGACCACTGGATGAAACCCATTTACAATCTGCACATTGGCCAGTCCTCAGCACGAATGACTGTCACTGCATGACCATCATAGAGGGGACGATGTGTCATTCAACTTACTGGAGAATTATTTCTTGGTCATATCTTCTCTGTTTCCTTCGCTCATTTATTCTTGTCGCTTGCAGTCAGGCAAGTCAGGGGATTCGGGGTTAAGAGTTACGGAGCCTATGGCTTGTCTTAATTAGCCTAGTGTAGAAATTGAAATTGGTTTCCTCCTTTGGGGGATAAACGGGATCACCACGAGAGGCTCTCTATATTATCACCAGCTGCTTACGTCACCTGGTATTCCCAGACAGTCACCTGTGCATGTGCTAACCAGGCCCGACATTGTTTCGATGATTGTGTCTCCAACACAATTTTGCCGTAATTCTTTCATAATGTAATAGTTAACAAGTTCACCTGACCAATCAATTCGTTAAAGTAATGGATACGATCTTCCCTGGATGCACCACTACAGTGGTCTTGTACCAGATTAAGTCAGGAGCTTTCGGTAGAGCAAGCTCATTCTTCAAGAACAAGAAAAGAAGGTTCTACAACCAATGCACCCACTCAATAGTCATCCATGGAGCTGAAACATTGGACCTAACCAAAAGATCGACTCTCAAACTTCAAACTATGCAACGTGAACAGTAGATAGTCATCTTTAACATCACGTGGACAGATCACAAGGTAACACGGTGTATCAGAAACCAAACGGTGTCATAGATATCATGGAAACCACACAAATCTCAAATGGCAACGGGGGTCATCTTGCAAGAATATTAGACAACCGCTGGACGTCACAACTCATAAGGCAGAGATCATATGCGAAACTGTGGCCGCGATGATGTGACAAACTAGACAAGATCAAAAAGCACTGGCTCCACAAGATCGAGAGATGCGGCGTATCTTGGACAGACGTTAGAATGATGATGATGATGATGATGATGATGATGAACTTGAAAAAATATGTGAGTACCCACTGTAGCAGAACAATCAGCAAGCTCATTTCGCAGACCAGTTAGTCAATGTAGTGAGTGTTGTGCTTACTGGGCACCCCATTAATGTGACCTTGTACCAGACTAAACAAGAAAAATTGAAGAAACTCTTCGTCGCAGGTTAACTGATTGCAAGCTAGCCTTGCAGATCATTGAAAGTATGCAGTACAGAGATTCTCAACTAAAAAAATTCTTCAATAGGGGGAACCTTAGGGATTCGGTGGGCATTCGAACCCCTGATTCGAAGATCGCAACTATTGGAAAATTGTTCCTTAAATGGCTCTTACTTTTCATGATTACATTATTTTTTTCTCTTTATATCTTTCTCTTTCTCTAAGATTTCATTCATAATTTTTTCAAGCTCCTACGTTTATTGTGACGTATCATAGGCAGTTACCGTGAAGGAAGTCGACGGTTTGATGAATTACGTCTGTGACGGACAGGCCATGGGACTTGACCATTTCTGCCACGCCCTCAATCCAACGCTTGCGAGATCATTCTCTTGCCTTGATGCCTAAACTTCTGACTTTGCTGGCTCTGAACCCTGGTTGGTCAGTCGCCATTCTTATCAGGTGTCCAAAACCATTATATTCTCTAGTGCTGGATGAATGTGTGGACTGCCATTGCTCCGATATTTTTATGACCTTTTCAATCCAATGCAATTTATCAACTGTAAATAAGGAACCGTCAAACACAACTGTCACTAAAGCCGTCAAAAATAGATTTCTTCAGTTTTCAAGCTGGTCTGAGTGGTTGGCTGGCTATGTATGTATAAAGCACTTGCACAGACTGCACCAATGGAGCTACAGAGCCCCAGGGCTGAAAAATTAAACATTTGCTTAATAGATTTTAGGGGGTCAATTTACGATGTCATCTCATGATAAATTGGTCACTGTTTTGCGCCAGCTTGTTTTTCAAAAAATCAAACTTTGTAGCTATTCAACAAAAGGCAAGAGTAATAACATTCACTGATTACCCCTTGTTCGAATGTTTGGATTCATCACCCCCAACATGACGTTGGTCATGTGACGGTTTCTAATGAGTGACTAACCAGTTGCCTTCCGTCTATTTTTCTTCTCTCCCCCTCTTTCTCTTCTTTCCTTAGCCATTATTTCTCTTATGTTAAACCATTTTCTTATCTCTTCTCTCTTCTTATGGGTTGATATCTCTCTCTCTCTTTCTTTCCCTCCCCGTCTCTCTCTCTCTCTCTCTCTAACAATCTCATCTCTCTCTCTCTCTCTCTCTCTCTCTCTCTCTCTCTCTCTCTCTCTCTCTCTCTTCTTTTGGCAGCCATTTTCTCAGAGTGTAATCACCAATGATGCTAACGCCCTCACTTTCTCCTCGGTCTCCTCCAAGGTCACCGGGGGCGCCGCTGTCTGGGTACGCTGGGGGAGACGAAACTCATCTCCCGTGAATGAAATATGCTCCTGGAGTGCAGTGACGCCATTTTATACATTGTATTTATATGCAAGTGGCGATAAAAATAATCCCCAGGCCTGATTAAAAGATATGAGCAACTCCACTAGGCAATATATATATATATATATATATATATATATATATATATATATATATATATATATATATATGTGTGTGTGTGTGTGTGTGTGTGTGTGTGTGTGTGTGTGTGTGTATATACATGTATGTATATGTATATATGTGTGTGTATATATATATATATGTATATATATATATGTATGTTTATATATGTGTGTATATATATATATATGTGTGTGTATGTATGTATTTTTATATATATATATATATATATGTGTGTGTGTATGTATATGTATATGTATATATATATGTATATATATATATATGTTTGCATTTCAGTGCGTGTGCTTGCATGCATGTGTTTGTGCTTGTGTGTGTGTGTGGCATCCGCTAAAGATAAGGAAGGAAGAAATGCGAAAATCATTTATTAATGTTTAGATGTTATTTGCGGAGATTTACGGCAATATGATTCTGTAAACGAAATTGGGCGCCTGGCGTACAATGATGCTTAAGCTCGTTTTGCTATCAGTGATTCCCAAAGTAGGCGATGCCACACCCACGGGGCCGCTGAAAAAATCAAGGGGATGTTCGGAGGCAAGGCGTTGGTTGGGGACGTTGGACGAGGAGGGGTGGTCGGAAGGGGGGGGGTAGCAAGGTAAAACGAATAAAAATCAATACCTCCTAAACGTAATGTCCGAAAAGCTCATTTTACAGTCGAACTGTTGGAAGTTCATGTGTTTCCCGTTTTTTTCTGATTTAAAGAGTTCTATTAACATACCTATGTAATTTAATCCTTCACTTTAATTGAAAGATTAGATAGAAACCGTCAAGCATAACTGCCACTTAAACTGTCAGTATAGCTTTCTTCAGTTTTCAAGTTGGTCTCGCTGGCTGGCTATGTTTGTATTATTACGTATCACGCGTACAGGCCGCACGCAGAAAGCTGGAAATTTAAACTGCCACTCCTTATTATGTCAAGAAAAAAACTTTTTTTCAAATCCCCTCACCCTAAATAGATCATTAGTTTGGGAGAGGTTCAATTTGCAATGTTAATTTAATATAAATTGGTTCCTTATTTTACTGTCCTTCATACTTAGAAATTCAGACTATTTTAATGATAATTTCTCGACTCAAGTCATGGACCCCTTTTTTTTCAATTTTTTGATTGCTCCGCCCCAATGCAACACGGTATGCTGTTGACAGATGTTTGTCATGCAACTGTTTCTATTGATTGACTTGCTACACCTGTTAATATATTAATTTATCGAGCACTTTTAGATAATTCTGGACAAATTATATTCTTTGTTATGAAATAAATGCTTGAAGTGAAACAAATTATAGAAATTTTCAGTGAGTCATTTCGATCGACTTTATGAAGGTCGGGAGGCGCTGATGAAACATAAGCTCTAAAAGGGGGCGGCAATCCCAAAGGGGTTTGGGAAAACACTACGGTAAACCATTTGCTTGAATGGCGATTGCAATCCTCTTGTCATAAACCGGCCTTTGTACCTTATACCAGAATATACTAAGCATGTAAATATCTATAATCAACATTTTAGTTGATTTATGTTAGAAACTGTCAACTAAAACAGTCAACCAAAAGTATCAAAAGAAGTTACGCTGGTTTTTAATTTAGGGACTGCATAAAGGATAATCTCAAGAATTTGGAAATGAGTGTGGGAAACTGGGAGGAGTTGGTAGTGGATCGAATTGAATGAAGAATCCCTGTTAAGGAAGGATGGACCATGTTTCTCTGAATTTTTGAGATGAGGTATTATTATTATCTCTATTATTGATCGGACTATCCTCATCTTGGTTGTTTTCCATACCAGATGATACCTGATGAAGGCCGTAAAGTACAATGGCCGAAACGGTGTATGGAGAACAACCAAGATGAGTATAGTCCGAACAATGATAGAGATAAGGATGGAGCATGTTCGAAAAAAGGGAAATTACGCACACTGAACTGAAAAGGGCCGTACGCAACAGAGCTCGTGTGGATCTGCCGGAGATTAGTTAAGAACTAGAAGTGTGATGTCTGTGGTCGCCTTTTTTTTTAAAGGCAGGCTATGTAAATCACTTTAAATCACACAGATATTGGCAGAGACAATTTTAGAGTTAGAAACTGTCAACCAAAACTGTCAAAATAGATTTCTTGGGTTTTCGAATTGGTCTGGCTGACTGACTAAGTACGTAGTATACAGATCGAAGGGAGGGGAGCTGAGACCTTCAACATTTACTCCTTATCATGTCAACAAAAAACTGTTTTTGGTCTTTAGTGTTGGGGGGGGTCAATTTGCAGTGTAACTTTATAAATTCAAAGTTTGTGCCAGCAGTCACGCTTGTTTTTTTGTTTTTTTTCAAATTCATTCTTTCTTAGTCACTACCCAACAAAATGCAAGAGAAGTATCTTTTTCATCAATCATACATTTTCCAAATTTGTTCCGTTGATCACCCCTAACGTAGCATTCTGCCAAGAAACGTTGCTCAAATCACAGTTTTTATTCAGTGACTAATCGGACCTGTTGTTGGATTTAACCAAGCAAAAATCTCCAATTACCCAAGGTATTAACCTTAGGAAAACAATCTATAAGTTTAAACTCCTAAAAGCAGCTAAGTGTAATGTATTTTAAAGAAAACCTCCGGGCTATTTTCCTGTTGTGAATTGAAAAATAAGCCATGCGTTTACATAGGCTCAAGTGGAACCATTCGCCTCAAGGCATTCAAAATATTAGCTTGATAAAATGTCCCCTCCATTATGGTTCAGGATTTGCGTATCATAGATCTTTAATTAACTACCAAATTAGCCCCTAAATCAAAATCTCCGATGAAATTATTCTTTCCATAAAGTCATCAAAACAGGCCTGATTAGTCAATAGATAGAAAACACCACGTAACCAGCGTTTTTTGGCGGCATTGCGTGCTAGGGTGGATTAATTAAGATAAAGGAAAAGGTGTAATTTGTGAATAAGTTACTTTTCTCGCCTTTTGTTGGGCAGTGATTACTAAAAAAAAGTTCGAATTTTCAAAAAAAAAGTATGAACACTCACGGACACAAACTAGATTCCAATTTAGCATAGACTTGCATTGCAAATACAACCCCATCCACTAAAACCGTATGGGGGAGAGTTTATAAGAAACAACGTTTTCTCCTAGACCTAAGGATAAAATGTTTAATTTCCAGCCCTCTGGTTCCACAATTGTCACCCATCGGCTTGATACATATATTCATAGCCAGCAAGACAGCCAACTAGTCAGGCCAACTGAAAAAACTGAAGAAACCTATGTTGACAGTTTTGGTGCAAGTTTTGGTTGATGGTTTCTAATAGTGATGTTATCTTGAGGTCTTATCGCTTTCTTGTTTTAAATACGTCTTCCAGTCAGTCAGTCTGTCAGTTTGTTCACTTGATTTCTACAAAAGGGCCGATGAATTTCAATGAAACTTTGTTGAAGGATAGATAATATATCATGGAAGAAATGATTGAATTTTTATGCAGATTCATGAACAATTACAGTCCGTTAACGACATAACTGTCAGAATTGAAGATGCAAAACTGGGGAAAGTTGATCATTACATCTACCAAGGACAACGATTCTCCATGAAACCTACGAAAGAGGAAGAGATCAAGCGAAGAATCAACCTAGAATGGCAAGCCTTCGACAGAGCAAGCTCAACCTTCAAAAACAAGTCGATATCAATAATCCTAAAAAGAAGTGTATACAATCAAAGCATCCTCCCAACAGTCACTTGAAGAGCTGAAACGTGGAATCTAACCAAACTGAAAAGCATGCAACGCGCACATTAGAAAATCATGCTCAACCTCACATGGAAAGATCACAAGACAGCAAAGTACATTAAGAAGAAAACAGGAGTCTAAGACATCATAGAATCTATTTGAAAAATTAAATGGCAATGGGCAGGCCATGTTGCAAGAATGGCAGACAACCGATAGACATAACGACTCACAACACGGATCCCCAGGGATCACATGCGAAACCGAGGCCGACCAAATACAAAATGGAGAGATGAACTGGACAAATTTAGAACGCCCACGATAGAGAAGTGTGGCGAATCCTGGGTAAGTTCTATGCCCAATGACTGACATTAAAAGACTGATAATGATGAAGTCACAGTTATATGCCTACACCACATATCAACAAAAGTTCAGGTCTGTTTATGAAATTTGGGATTAAAATTGGAAGCAGATCCATGCACGATTACTTCCCTTGACAATGGCTGTGACAGAGGTATGTGTAATTTGAAGTTTTTCATTGTTTTTCGAAAAAACCGTAAAATATGTGTGTGAGTGAGAGTATGTTAGTGTATGCGTCTCTCTCTGTGTGAGCTTGTGTGCGTGAGTGTATTCAGGTATGTGGTTCTGTGAGAGTATGTGCACACGCATGGGTGAGGTTTTCGTTTTATATAAAGACAACAAAACATAAGTTGCTTGTCTTTGAACAATAGTTAACAAGCTAGAATCACTGAACATTACCATCGTAGTGAGTCTGATCTGATCCTTTTTGGTTCCCCAGATATGTTTTGTCTCGTGCAAACTTTAGTATCTCCGTAACCTTCACCAAATCAAATTCGAATTCAACCTACTTATATGATGAACAGTTTGCTTTTCTTGGTCCTCTGTCCATAACCATGAACTCTTCTGCTTATAGTCAATAAAATTGTAGATAAAAAATGTCTTGTATCTTCTATTTGAAACAATGGGCTCTTTCACAGAAACGAGTTTTTTTTTTAGTTTCTTTTCAATAAAAAAAAAAGAAAAAGAACAGACTCTGTTCAGAAACTGCGACGTTGTACTTACATTTTTGACAGGATTTGTCAACATTCGTGTCTCTACTGAAACTATTTGTTTCCAATTGAGTATTTGAGCTAATCCTTGTCAAAACATCCGAAATAAAATTATGATTGCATAAAGAATAAATCGAAAAAATATCCTCCAAAATGCAATATAATTCATTGGCGAATGAAAAAAATATGTTTTCGAAGTATGCATTAATCATAAACAGTGTATTGTCTTCTTTCTTCCTTTACCATCATTGGTCTTCTATCATCCGTCATTTGATATAGACTTTTCCCTCGGATTAGCTGCACTTCTCTATCGTTGGCGTTGCGGAGCCAGTACTTTTTAAATTTTTCCAGTTTGTCACTCCATATTGTATTCCGCCGGCCTCAGTTGCGCATGTGACCCCTGGGGATTCATGTTGTGAGTCGTGTTGTCTGCAATTCTTGCAACATGACTTGCCCATTGCCATTTGAATTTTCTAGTCGATTCTGTGATGTCTCAGACTCCCATTTCTACCTGATATACTGTGCTGTCTTGTGATTTCTCCATGTGAGATTGAGCATGATTCTCTCATGTGCACGCTGATACTTCTCAGTCTGTGGATCTGTCTCTTGGTTAGGCTCAATATTTCAACTCTGCCAAAGGCTTGCCATCCTAAAGTGATTCTTCGCTTGATTTCTTCTTCTTTTGTGGGTTTCATGGAACCTCGTTGTCTTAAGTAGATGTAATGGTCCACTTTCTCCAGTTTTGCTTATTCGATTTTGATAATTGTGTTCTCATTGTTGCACATGACTTTCGTTTTGCTGAAGGTCACGTGTAGGCCAACTTTCCTGCTTTCTTTATTTAGTTCATCTAGCATAAGTTGCAGGTCGTTTAGGTTTTCTGCGAAAAGGGCAATGTCGTCTGCAAATCTAAGATTGTTAAGATATTCGCCATCTATTTTGATTCCTCTATTGTCCCAGTCTAGGTTTCGGGAGATCATTTTGAGGATGTAGTGTGACGTGAAATTTAGAAAAAAAATGTTCCTCTTTCTTGGTTCACTCTATATATCGTATCTTTCTATATTTACCAACGCTGCAAACCAATTTAAAAAAAAAAAACGGTGATATTAGTTTGCATGTTAAAGTAGACTACGGGATTTGAATTGTTCCCATGTTTTATCATTATGTTTGGATTTGGATTAGGGTCAGATTAGGGTTATCTTTTTACTCTGAGAAAAACATGCTCTTTTGTCAGTTTAGGGTTAGATTCATAGAAAGATTCTACCAAACTGGTATTAGCATCGTCCATGGACAACTAAGTGAGGGTGCAGTTCAGCATCATAGCTACAATGTAAATAGAACCCCCTCTTATAAAACTGTCAAATTTATCTATTTCTCTGGACTGGAAGATTTCCAGAAAATTTGAAGGCTTAGTTAATTGAAAGTGCATGAAAATAAAAGAAAAAAAAGTAAAATTTTCTCCAACGGGCCAGAACTCGGTCTATCGGTTATATTTACCACCTTTCTACACACTGGTGTATTTTTGCTTTCATTAATTTCTTCGGAACTAAAATTGCTCTTTTTTTCTATCATATCAGCTCAAACACAGACCAAAAAACCAAGGTAAAATTTGGCATCATTGCTACAACGTAAATATGATCCCTTCTTGAAAACTAAAATGTTTGAGAGCATATGAAATTGTAGGGGTGATCCTTTGCTTGAAAATGAACTTGATAACCTATTTTGTTTTTCGAGGCTTCAACCTCTCGACTATGAAACTGTTATGGCATTGGGATTGAGAATCACTGCTCAAATAGGATATTTTCAAAACACCACTCATCCCCTTACATGTAAGTAAATGATTAAAAAAAACATCCAGGGTGATGCTGATTCAAAATATACGTTTAGTTCGATTTTATTTATCTAATTCAAATAGTTATGAGTAAATCTCAGATTAAGAAAAACTATCAATTTTTGGCATGCCTTTGTTCCTGTTCTGTGATGTGTAGTTCTCGCCATTTCAGAGTACAAACAAACACGTGCACGTGTACCTTAGTATTATACAATACAGATATAAAATGACTGAAATACCTGACATTACTCAGGTTTGTAAATATCTAGAAGAAGCCTGGCTAAGGCAGGGTCAAACCCCAGTCCAACTACTATCCCAACTGAAGATGATTACTGAAACTTTTGTATTGTACATACGATAAATGAAAAATTTGATTTTCTATTTTAGGAGAAATGTATTTATTTATTACAATCAAATAAGCTGTGGCGTATCTGTAAGATAAATCTCTGTAGGTATGTCAAACTTATCAATTTAGCTCAGTCGGTAGGACTCATGCCTATGAATCAGTTGCCCGTAATTTGGACAGATAGTCGCAATATGAAATAGGAGCCTTCCGGTCGACGGTTGATCATTTATTACATTGAAAATTGAAACCCCAACTAAAAACCTATTTGGGTTGGGGAGAGATTTTCAAAAAAGCTTTTTCCTGGACAAAATAAGGAGTGCATGTTTAAATTTTTCCCTGACTCGATTGGTGCAGCCTGTATATGTGATACATACATACATAGATGCAAACACAGCCAGTCAACCAAACTAACTAAAACACTGACGAAACCTTTGTTGATAGTTTATAAAACATATTGGATGTTAAAGAATTTTCATCGTAACATATTCTCTGAACATTCTGTTATGAAAAACATTTTTAGAACTTTTTAGCGAGGACACCCGACGCTGCCCGGCGAAAAATAGGAATATGGAAGTTTTTAAATTGTTGCAATTGATATACTTCACATTTTTTCGGACTACTATATTTACGTCTAGTGTTGTTAATTTGGCGCTTTTTGCACTAAATTCAGATTATTTCTTTTGCTGTACAAAAAACGCTGAAGTAGAGCAGGTGCGCTTAAAGATTTTGGTCATTTTGGTCACTTTTTAGCACTGTTTTGGCCATTATTGTTGTTGTTTTGGGTTATTTTCAAATTTAGCGCTTTTTGGCAAATACTGCAAAATTACTGTTGGAAGTTGGCAACACTATTTACGTTTCACATTTAATTTGGATACATTTCAAATTTATTCATCGTTGTCAGCATTGGTCATCAGAGTTCCTTCGCTCCGAGGAAGACCACGTTGCGTGACTGACTGTTGATGCCAGGGTGCCGTTGCGAATGGTCGCCATCAGGGAGGAACACACAGAGGTCGACACCGGATGCCTTGAGTGTCTGACCCTCAGCCGCGTTGATTAATTTTCTCAAACGCCAATGTTTTAAATATCGGACAGAAACATAGAACATTCGCTCACAACATCACTCCTTTTTTTCAAACAAATAGACAATTGATGTTACGAGAAGAATTTTGAATCACCTCCGCCCGAATATGCTTATTTTTATCACATAAATTCAGCATGAACTTATATTGTAAATTGAATTCTCCACTGAAATCTTGGGGTGGGTTGTTTTTTTTTTTCAAAAAAATTAAAAAAAACAAACAATATCACTTGTCATTGAGGAGAGTGAGTGAGTAAAAAGCCAAATTTTTTGTGACAAAATAATTAATTCCGAATAGAAAGAAAGAAATAAGAGAATTAATGAAACAGAAACAAAAGTGAATAGATGTATTGTTTCATTATTGCTTTCAATAATTAAAAAAAAAACATCATTTTGCCTTGCTCATTCTTCTTTATTTCACACAGAGATTTCCAATCGGAAACACTGTGGCTAACTTGTGCCAAAAGATTCTAATAAAACCTTGAAATGGGCACTCTTTCTCCCTCGATAAATTTGAGATGGTCAGTGCATCGAAAAAGCAAACAAAACCAAAAGAAAAATTTCATCAATTAAAAAAAATTCGTGAAAGAAAAAGCTGTAAGTTATATCAAAAACGGCACTTTTCCTCCTTTGATAAATTCGAGACGGCCAGCAGAAGGGGAAAAAACTCAAAATCATTTTCTATTTATTTGAAATCAAAAGAAATATTATAATTAATGAAAGAAAATCACTGAATTATTATTGCATTGAATATATTGTTCTTTAAAATTGTTTTGCATTGCTCATTTCTTTTTCTTTCACACGCAGAATCGCAATTGGGACTGCTGTGGCCAAGTTGTGCCAAAAGCTTTTAATAGAAATTAGAAAATGGGCACTTTACCCCTTCATCAAAATCTAGATGACCAATGTGTGAAAAACACAAAAAAAAGAGAAATATTTATAAATCAAAAATTAACAGAAGATATGAGAATAATGTTCAAATCATATTTTGATGGTCAGTTTCCGGCCCTTGATAAATTCATGATGGGCAGATTCCCTAATTTGCACTTTTCCGGGGTCCAATCTTTTGATGGGAAAATTTCCTGGTGGGCACTTATCCGGTTACCGTGATTAATAACAGTAACGACAATAAACAGTTACATTCATGACAGGTGAGATATATTTGAAAAGGTATTTTCCTCAATTACCCGGTGACCAATGTCTTTTGGCGGCGTGTCGTCTTGGGGTGACCAATCAAAAGAATGGAGAAAGGGGTGATCAATGAATAAGTTACTCCTCTTGCCTTTTGTTGGGAATTTAGTTGTCCAAATTTTCAAAAAAAAAGTTTGAATACAAAGTAAGGGATCACTTTTGAATAAACTGACATTGATAATAGAACACTTACTAAAACTTCATTTTGGAAGAGAATTTATTGAAAAAAAAACCAAAAAAATGTCCCCTATATATTGAGGGGAGTGCGTGTGCAAACTTTCAAGTTTCTGCAATGAAGTTTGGATACATAGATACGTAGATACATATGAATATCAGAAGACATGAATGACCTAAACCAAGCAACAGTATCTAAACCGGTGTTGTGAGTAGCATTGATTAATATGTCTGTTAAGAATTTAATTCTAAAATGAAGATAAAATGCACCAATTATTTTTCTTTTGGGCTGCTTAAGCAATGAAGACATTTTGAAAATTCCGGCTATTTTGATCCAAATGTGCTCCTCCAATAAAATCAAAGTTTCTGTTGTAATTCGAATGTATCCACCTTTCAATCGTTTTACTTTGATTTGTAAATGAATACGAGTGAATCTATTTTATAGTCTCTCGATGGATGGCTTATGTATAGAAAGTGGAAAATTTCTATCTGAATTTATGAGGGGTCTGAAATCGGACATATTTCACATAATTTTGCATATCCGATTGATTTAAATTTCAATCGACCATACAGGGCAAAAAAACGGACATAATATCCGAAATCAGACTAATTATAGCAACTTTGCTGAAAAGTATGGTTTGCAAAGCGCAAATCGGCGAAACTGGAAGGGTAAGGAAGATTCACAATCAAGAAGGAATTACAATCGGCCATCACTGGGATGGGTCCATTCCATTGCCTCTTTTCAAGTGCATCATCGGAAAGGTGGGACGTGTTCGGGCTCGAGTTGACAATGTTTGATCTGGAGCCTCTGTTGACCACAGCAAGGATCAAATGGGAGCCTTCACAGAGCCGTGTGGGTCGCTGGACTTCCGTGATCCCCTACAGTGTGCAGTCTGCAGCTTCATAGGCTGACATGAGTCATTGAGGCTGCATCTGCAATGATGGCGGTAGGGTTCTCGATGACCTTATGACCCTCCATACTCGATGCTGCTCGGTGTCTGATTTTTGAGGTGCGTGTCTAGTAGGATTTTGGAGGTTGTGTACAACGTTCGTCTTCCCTGAAGGAGTATTGCAGTACTTCCACTGGACGCAGTAGCAAGAGCGGTCGCTTTATGAGCGAATCTTGTTCATCATTGCATTGATGGCTCGTATCTGTGCTTTCTGGTCCACCCAGAGAGATGCTGCAATTCCTCTTGTCATAGATGATTTTACATTGCTGGACCGATTCAAGACCTGACGCTGGACATCTGTTAGCTGCTGCTAGAGGTCAACAGCTCTATCTATCTATCTATCTATCTATCAATCTATCTATCTATTGAACAACCGTAGCCATCATGGATGGCGAAGGGTTCAATCCTTTTCCATCCGTGCATGTGTGTGTCTATGTGTTCATGTGTCGGTTTATTTCAGCATTCCTGGCCATACGGATTTTACAAAGAATTTGTATAAGTACTCCAGTGTATACCTTCTAAAAACGAATTTTTTTGGGTCCCCATTCTGACGGTTTTATCAATTTGTTTGTGTGTTCCAGCGTTTCTAGCTGTACCGTTTTGTGTACAGATTTGAAAATTGGCATTAGTACTCTACTCGACTCCTAAAAAGAATTTTTTTCACCATTTTTGGCATTATTCTGACTGGTTTATTAGTAACCTCATTCTCAAGAACCTAAATGTTTCTATATGTTTTTTTTACTCAATCTTAGATTTTTTTTTCCAGTGGAAAACGCCGGTGTGTCAAATAGAATTTTTTCTGACCATACTTATTCTTTGATGGATTTCTTTAACATGGCTTCACATTTTGATGCCACAGTTGTTCAATTATTGACTGTGACGGTGAGTCTATCTATATATCTATCTGTAAGGAATACAATTCCTCGTCCCCATTTGTGTCCTACCTCCCCCTGACTGCTTTATTTACATAACTGATCAGTTGTTTAAAGTGTGTAAAAAACTAATTACTTTCCAAAATATATTTTTTCAATATTTTATCTGTTGCTCACTGTTATGTCAACGTGTTCAGACATAGTCAGAAGAATCACATTATTCAATTTAATTCGAAAAATAAAAGTGACACGAATAAAACGAAGAATAAGAAAAATGAATAAATAGGAATCGTCTGAGGAAGTAAAAATCAATAGAAAAAATAATGTATGGATGGATGGATATGAAGCAGACAAGACTGATTAATCACTTAATAGGAAGAATCATCGAATGACTAACGTCTTTCAGTAGCATGTCTTGTTTGGGGTGATCAATTAAGAATTGAAAAAAAAGAGTAATCAATGAATAAGTTACTTTCCTCGTTTCCCGTTTGGTCAGCGTTCATTGAAAAAAATCTTAATTTTCAAAAAAACGAGCGGTCATAAACTTAGGGATCAACCTAACATAAACTTACATTGCACATTGAACCCCCACTAAAAACCTACTGGTGAGGTCCAACAAAGAAAATAAAACGTTTTTACTAGACATAAAATGGAGCAAATTTTCAGTCATCTAGTTCCATTGGTGCAGTGTGTACGTAAAGCCAGCCAGATCAACTTGGAAAAGGAAAGAAACTTATATTGACAGTTTTGGTTGACGGTCTCTCATTTTTGAGCCGGAGACTTGGGAATATAGCAGACAACAAGAACACAGCCTTGGATTTTCGCGCGCAGGATTTTGCCGTCTACCAGACGACAGATTTGGCGGATTTGTGCTTAACACTGGGGAAAATCAATAGAATTCCGGTCGCCCAAGTGAGGAGACGCATGCTTTCCGTCTCCATTGAGAAAGTATAAGACTAGAAAAAACGGTAGGCAAATGCTATTCCGAGAAATTTGGTATTTCCAGTAAGAATCTTCAAGTAAGTGTTTCTGTCCATTTGATAGATTTTATCACTCTCTCTTACTATGAATTTGGATGGGCAAAGATTTCTTTTGAAAAACAAATTTATTGCTGCTAAATACGAGGTATTGGTTCCTTAGTGTCGACGAGGCTAATTTTAAAAGCCAAATTTTCCATCCAGGATCTCTTTCCAGTATAAATTTTCGTCTTATAAACAAGTCTATTGTTATACCAAAATTTAACATGACTTCGTTGTCTGTTTTTGAATGTCGTTTCGTTTCCTCTACATTTTGGTTTTTACAACATACAATCTCACAATCCAACACACATTCAGTTTTAGCAACTAAAATTCTATACACATTTCGGGGGAGATTTCTAAATCTGACGCTTCAGCTATTGGTGATTCTGAAAGATGAGTTTGTAAACTCTTTGGGAAAGTGTATGAGACACTGGGATAAATGAGTGAGGTCCCAAGGAGAATGCTTTGAAGAGAACTAAGACGCTATTACCCCAGGTAGTTTTCTCCGTCAATATCAAAATGGCGGATCTCTTCCAATAAGTCACCGTATAATTATGTTTGATAATATATTTATTTGGTTGTAAGTCCTGTCTAATCTCTGTTATTAAAATTAAAATGGATTGGTCCATGCGAAATAGATTGAGATAGCAAAACACGGTTGAAGGTTCGTGATAAAATAAAGCTGAAGCGCCATAATAACTAATCATACGCCATAGAATTGCTTGACATTGGAAACAGAAAGAAAAGGAAAAAAAGAGTGTAAATGAATGAAATAAATGTTTAATGCTGAGTTGAAACTTTAAAAACAACTTGAAATGAGGATACTTGAATAACTGGAAATAAATAACTTAATTAAATAGCTTTAAGCTCCCTAATGCTGATCCATGCATCTATAAAACCGTCATTTCTGATTGATATATTCTCGTTATAGAGCTGAGCCATAGTGAGGCTCTTTATGACTAGAAGTATGTTTTATGAACGTTTGTTATGAGAAATTTCCGGTCAATGGAGAATCTACGGAGCTCTGCACAGAATCCATTGTTCCGAAATATTCTTGCTATCATTAAACCTCTTATCAAAATTTATTGCTTACACCAGAAGAAGAATAATGTAACGAAAATATTGTTTTATATATTCATCAGTAAACTCACTAAAGTTTGAGTAATTGTTTTGATGTCTTCACATTTTTCAAGCAAGTAAATAAACGATGCCAACGAATTGAACGTTTATTTATTTATTTTTTTTTTTTTTTTTTGAATGATTCTTTTTCGCACGCGTCACTATCACGTCTCATTTTAAAAGCCATTCCAACGTAAAAATTGCAATATATCACTTTAAGAAAAAAATGCTATTTAAGAATAGAACCAGACGTGCTAGTCAGAGAATGGCTGGACGTTTGGGACCCTAATGCGTGCAAAAAAGATTATTCAGCGAAATAAACGTTCACTCAATAAGCTCATTCAATGTAAACAATTCAAGGAGAAAGAAAATGAAGGTATTTTTTGCACGCAAGGAGATATGAGGGAGGCCCATGGTCAGCGGTGAACTTATAACGGCCGATGATAATGTTATGGCTCGGCTCCATAGGCTAAGCCTATATTTCATTTCATAAATAGTTTCTTCTTGTCCGTCTGTTTTCAGCCTTGGCGTTTGATTCAAGCGGAAGGCAATCGCATCATCACTTTTGTTACCATGGTTTCATGCATCTAATCACGGAAAGAATGAAGGAGACAGGGAAACTGATTTCGTAGACTTTGAAATATTTTCCTGAGTTAGAAACAGTCAATCAAAACTAGCATTAAAACTGTTAACATTACGTTTTTTTTTTTAGTTTTCAAGTTGATTTGTATTTAAGCATGGTGAATCATTGATGTTTTTTTGCTTATTCATTTTCAATTTATTTTTTATCAATAAAATATCTTAGATAGAACTATACTGTACATGAAAATACATAGGTGAGTACTGCTTGTGTGCCATTAAACCTAATTTGTACCCTCCATAACAAATCTAATAATAAAAAAAAAAGAATTTATAATCAATTTGCTTATTTGGTGAAATAAAAACGTGTTCTGTTTTATTTTATTCTGTATCACGCGTGTAAGCTGGACCGTGTAATATATTATTGATTATTATTACCTTTATACGACGCCTCGCAGTACAAGTGTAAGATATGATTCTTTCTTTAAATCATCATTGCACAGCGTTAAGTTTGGTACCGTTACACTACCATATCATGGTACTATAATAGTGTTTGGTACCATTATTCAGTTAGAGGGATGAAAATTTAAACATTTACTCCTTATTATCTAGAAAAAAAAACTTGTTTTTTTTTTTAAATAGCTTTACCCTAAAAAGTTTTTAGCTAGAGGGTTCAATTTGCAATGTAAGTTCATGCTAATTGACATGTTTAGTGGTCACTGTCCGACAAAAGGGCTAGTGGAAAAAATCATCCATCTGTCACCCGTTTTTCCAATCTTTTAATCGATCACACCTAACAACAGACGCTGGTCACGAGACAGTTTCTAGTGAGTGACTAACAAGAGCTGTCTTTTTTTGTATCCGTGTGGAAATAAAGCATTTAAACATATTTTACTTATCATCCCTTGAACGATGTTGCTAGAGAGAAGAACGAGGTGTTTGTGGGGAAGGGTAATTGAGACATTCAAAAAAACCTGTGACATTTCTGAATATGATACAATTATTTAATATCCCCCCCTCGAACTGGAAATCGATTGACAAGACAGATTTCCAAGACTAAATCTTCAAAACAAGTAGATTTTTTCATAGAAGAGTAATATATTTCTGGAATGAGTTCTCCAACCATGTTAAAAATAGAAATAGTCCACAGAGTTTTGAAAATAATTTAAATAAGTTTTGAAATTATGGAAAGAGTATGAGCTTACAAGGACATTTTTGGAATCTGTCGGTTGAGATTTTTAAGAACCTCATGTCTGTGAATAGTGTTAAATTGTTGGAGTTGTATTTATGCACATTGAATATGATTTTATATCTTATTTGTTTTGCAGCTGATGTATGAACATTGTGTGTAGTTGGAGTGAGGCATTATAAATAAATAAATAAATAAATAGATAAATTACCCCACGAATCAACAATGCATAACACTGGGTACGTGTGCATCATTATTATTGCGCTTCGACGGGCCTAGCAAGCCAGAAGCGGATGTGAAGATTTGCCCAATTAAACCAAGGGATAATGAAATGAATGGACGTAAACGAGAAGGCAAGAGGACGACCTCGCAAGCATTGGATCGTGGCTGTTGTAAGGGAAACGCTGAAGTCCCATGACCTATCCGTCAAAGAGGCAACTCACCAAGCCTTAAACAGCCGTCTCCACTTTCTCCACAGCACCTTGCAGTACAAGTGGAAGATAAAGTTTGCCGAAGAATCACTATTTCACTACGCTATATTTGCTACCATTAAACCATTATATTGTACTGTAACAATGTTGGTGCTACCATAAAGCACTCATACGCAACTGTGTTATATTTAGGACAAGAGAATGCACTAGTTTCAAAATTCATCATTCTGCCTTACTTTAGCTTCGTCTAACACGATGACAAATGAGTGAGACTAGATCATCTTTTGTCAATCTTCAAAGTAAGGAAGACTTATCTACCTGGAAATTGCAAGACAGCTGATGGAGACCCATTCAATATTCCGTTAACTTTTCCTTCAGATAGTTTCATATAAGACTTCAAATTTCGGTAGAAGCTTCAAGGTCGATTTATGTCAGAATTGATGTGAAAGCCTTCTAACTGAAATATCATCCTTTATCAAAACGATGACCTTCGTACTTGTCTTTTTCTTTCCAACAGTGGGGCGAATGGAATGACCCAGATATCATAGTTTTTCCCTCGGCAAATAGAGAAAAGAAGATTGTTTTGCTCCTATCTTCCAAATGGGAAGCTCAAGCTAAATTGAAAATCAACCTTGCGCTATTGCCCTAGCACTGGTGGGAACTGCGCAAAATTAATTATCTAATCAAAATTTTATTTTGAGGAGACAATATTTTTTTTCGCGCTCTCTCACTCATTTTTATAAAAATAACAGGTGCAAAGACTATTAAAGGTCTTTAGTTGTAATCTAACAGTAACTAAACATGGAAACAGATGAAGACCAAAAACATTGTCACAAATTGCAACAAATTCATAATACAAGCATTATGGTTCCTCTTCAAAGTATGAGAGGTGTGATGTATATAACGTCATTCTCCACGTATATCCTCATTGAGGTTGTCGCAGGATTAGGTACATACAGGCAATTGCTGGTAGTGAAGACCCTTTCCTAGCTTACCATGCCTGTCGAAACTTCAATCGTCTTACGGCACCAAGTATTCCCTGAACGTCACCCATCTAAGCACTGATGCTGCTTAACTTTAGTGATCTTACGAGAAACGTCGTACATGACATGATTTGGCTGTAACCACTTAGCCACGTGGAGAGGTCTCACAATCTTAGTCTTTGTGCTGAGTGATCAGGCATTGAGTACCATTTTTAAAGTCTTTGGCGTGACTCGGCATTGGATTGAACCACGGTCTACCAAACCAGAGGCGAGCACGCAACCATTGGGCCATGGTGAATGTTCTTGGAGAAGTATTAATAGAAAATTAACTTCGATCTTTTAATTTGTTGTTGATTAATTCTTTGCAAGCTGGAACGTGATTCGGTCTTCACACATTGGCTTAAGAGTCTTCAGTTGATAAGCCACCTAATCGATCAGATTAATCCAAATATTTTTTCAGATCCGATTACACTAATCTGATAATGGAAGACAATTAATCTGGTTTGGAGACTGGGACTTAATCATAAACGTTCCGTATCATCTGGGCCCATCAAAAATGCCAGATATTCTTGGAAGTGAGTCACACCATTTCCGAAAAATTACTCTTTTCAGTCTTTCTGACTAGTAGGATTTTAATTTAGCTGTAGTTCTTTACACTAATAATTGCCTGTGTGTTCTCTGTTTTTACGGGGTCTTTTTTGTTTGTTTTTTAACTTCTTGAAAAATAAAACAGGGCAAAATTCATAAGTAAATATACGAGCAAAAGGAATATATACTAAGATTTCGATTAAAAACAAAATGCTAGAGTCAGATATTTTGCATAAATTTAATTTTAGCAACTATAATACATTTTGATATAAACGTTTTTTATTATCTCTATACATTAAAGATATTCTTCCAACATATTGTTTTATAAAGATAATTTGAAATAGTATTAATGTGCAAATCATAGTTAAGTTAATATTAGAAGACATAGTGATGAAACTGCTGAGATTAAGGGAGGTAACCGAGTGTTGGTAATCTAGACGTTTTTCATCTAGATTTAGACGTTATTGGTGGTGTCCAGATGTCAGACGTTGCTATTTAGATGGGTTTTTTTTTTGATAAAATAAGTGAGATTTTTTATTCAATCTATGGTAGTAAAATGATTAATACTGCTACCTATTGATATTTATTTATTTCACTATTCATTAATATTCATATATTTTGTAAATGCAATTATTTTTTATGACACGAGTGCACCACCTAGTTTCTCAAGAATACTCATAGTAGATATCTTCCTTTATTTGTCTATGAGCGTTTTACAAGTGTATGAATAGAATTACTTTCAGGTCATATAATTTCTTAAACAAGTAGTCATTTAGTTATTTAGATTAATGATGCAATCTACAGGATAATGAGAACCGGCTTCCACTTTTCCAGGGGGCAAAAGGGCTGCTACCACCGAATAATAATATTAAAGACTTTTTTGAGACATTGTCGGGATTACATAATATAATTGTGCTTCTTCATCATCCTTCATGTTTCCAACTTCCGAAGCCCTTCGTCCTTGATGAGAAGACCCGATCCAGGAGTGGGGCCAAATGCTCCGTTTGAATCCCCCTCTAAAGAGGACATTCGTGTTCAAGGACTAACTAAAAAAAATTAGAGCTTACCGACCATTGTAAAGACCATTTTTGAAGTATAGAATATCGTAGTAAATCAAGTCAGTCACCTTTCATTCTTCCCTCCTAATTCATTCACTCCACAAACCATTTGAGTACTTTTAAAAACACTGGATTAAACAATGGAGAATATTCACTGGCGGAGTCAAGGAGGTGGAAACAGCCCCCAACTTCGTCAAGTTAAAGTCTTTTAATTCTTGGCAATGCGTTGCCAATTTAGTACTTCTCACAGTAAATTTAGCGCGTTTCTTGTTACTGAAAACGCAAATATCCAACGAGTAGCACCATTTCTAACGCGTGTGGCATTTCTTTGGCATTATTTCCTATTTTTTTGTTGTTTCAACTGAGAGGATATTATGAATACAAAATTGAACTGACACGCAGGTTATAATATTTATTGCTCAAGTTTTGTTTTGTTAATTGGGTGAAACTAGGACATTCCCGTTTGAATAGGGGATGTTTGGAAGGGACCGGATATTATGGTGTGTGCAGCAGCCGGCCGTAATTTTCATGTAAATAATGGGAGTGAAAAGGGGAGTGATGCATATATATATATATATATATATATATATATATATATATATATATATAGAGAGAGAGAGAGAGAGAGAGAGAGAGAGAGAGAGAGGGGGGGGGGAGAGAGAGATGCGTTGATAGCAAAATTCAAAAAGGAAATATCGTCGTTATCAGTACTAACAATCAAAACAGAATTTGAAATATGTCATGTTATCTAAACTATAATTTAATCAAATTCAATCTCATCCTGGAAAGATTCGGTGGAAAAAAACTACTCAGATTTTCTATCTATCTATCAGTATATATATTTATATATATATATATATATATATATATATATATATATATATATATATATATATATATATATATATATATTGCTCTTTTTTTTTCACTCACGAAATAGATCTTTTATAAGTCCGTTACGTCATCTATCAATAAAACTATGCTGGTGACCTATACATACAGTGAGAAATACTATATCCATTTCAAGATGAATTTATATCATAGATCGAGCATTCCGTCATATCGTGATCCGTAAATCGGAACGACATCAAACTTGACACCGCAATATCCGATGCACGAATCCACATATCTTGCGAGTATCCACAGTCATCCCGATGCACACACACACACATACACACACACACACACACACACACACACACACACACATACACACACACATGCAGGGATTTCTCGAATTATAGAGATGATATTCGACTAAAATTCTATGGATGCTTGAAGTATTCCAAATCGAATATGCGTCAATTAAGAAACAAATCATAAAAAATCGAAACTCATAAATATGAATAAGCTATTTCTATTAATATTTGGACCATCCTCATCTTGGTTGTTTTTCATACAACGTGTCGGCCGTTGCACTCTACGGCCTTCATCAGGTATCATCTGGTAGGTGATAATAAGCTATTAAAGAACTTTAATAATGAAGAATTTATTTATCAGTGAATCCTATGATATCCTTCAATTTTACTATCATTACTTTTATCATAACACTCTGGGTTGGTGAACTGTTCATTAAACTCTTCGATGATTTTATAACTAGTTTACTCCATCTTATTACTGTTGCTTTTTTTCGATAATTTTTTCATTGGAATACGACATGCGTCCAGATCCTTTTTTTTTTTTTTGTCATATAATTTAATAGATATTAAGACCATTTTACTGTTCTGATCAAATTATACCATTAACAGAGCAATAACAAGCCTTTTCTGCGCTGGGATCCAACTCCCTCACTTTATCAAAACCTATAAGGTAAACAAAACAAACAGAATTCATTTCTCCACACGATATCATTCCAAATCTGTGTCTCCAATTTCAATTTCTTTATTAGTTACGAATTCAATGTTTACAAAAAATAAAATCACTTTCAACTTTGAAACAAACTAGAAACTACAAGAAACATAGTTTAGAATTTATAATTCCCCAAATCTATCAATCTTCTTATCTAGGAATAGATATGCAAAAATTGATTTGTTATTGTTTGCTTGGTGAAATAAATTTTATTCTATTCATTTCTGTTTATCGTATTGAAGAAATCTGATATTTTTGTGGTTTTTTGACTCATCATCAATTTACATGAACGTCATGGTTTTGCGTGTATGACTCATCGATTTTTGATAAGGTAAACTTTTTACGATTGAAAACAAAGTAAATTATCGAATTTGACTACAGTCAACAAATGTAAAAACAAAATAAAAATAACACTTTACGTTACAACCGGTGTTGGTTGAAACGTGGCCATTTTGGTGGTATCAAATTTTTGGGCCTTGAAAGTGTTAATGTGCCAGATCAGAATCTTCAGCATCAACATAAAGGCAGTTCTCATTTATGGATCTGAGTTATGAAGAATGACTGACACCGTAGCCAATAAGCAGGATACTTTTGTCAACAGATGCCTCCGACACATCCTGGACATCAGGTGGCCTAAGAAGATTTCCAACGCCTACTTATTAGAGTGAAATAACCAGAGCCTCATCAACCAGGACGTGGAAATGGGATAAACAGGTTGACCACACAAAGGCTCAAGGTGAGCACTGGACTAAAATCGTTAGGGTAAGAGAAGAGTTCGGAAGCTGAAGTGGACCTGGAGAAGAGCAGTCGAGAGTGAGACAAAGGCAGCCAGACTGACATGAGCTCAGCTGGTGGTAGTAGTGTGAGGGAGTTGCCTCAACCCGAGTCCGTTGGCGTGCGGTGGTTGCAACCAAATGCTCTGCTTGGAGTATGTGGGAATAAACGAAAGAATATCGCCTGAATAAATGTACAGACTGTCCTGATTTTACCCCAGGGATGCATACCCAACGGGGACAGCGTAAACGAAATCAACGAAAATATATCCATTATATAAATTCGATTATCCGTACCTCGCATAAATGAATTACCAAAGCCCACACGTACACCAGAACTAATAAGCTTAAAGGTATCTTTTATCTAAAATTATCCAAAATAGATCTCTTATCTAAAATTATCTAAAAAATACCAAATTTGTGTATTGTTGGCTCAAAATGACCATAGAGACCCCAGGAAGCATTTTTTTTATTTAAAAAAAAAAACGAAACAAAAGACATTTTTAAATGGTGCTCTATGTAATTTTTTCCTATGTTGTAGACTTTAGAATGCGACCAGGACCATCCGGAGACGCTCAGAGACATACAAACCAGCCAAGAGAGAATCTGAAGCCCACTTGGCTTGTAGGTCGGTCCATTTGATCCAGTAAGCATGTTTATATAAGTTGTTACCAATAGATATATCGATTTATTATTTTTATGCATAAAATAGATGAATAATAACTTCATTAATAAAATACTACCAGAGATACCAAAAAGATGGAAAAAGTCGGACGAATTTCGATTTTTCATAACTCAAACCGGCGTAAAATAAGGAAGCCTGGAGTTGAAAAAGTTTGAATAACCCAGTAATGAAAGTTGTCCTTTACTCAAAAGTCAATTATGTCGTCTTCCGTCTAATGAATAGTTAGTAGTAGCGTTTCTTCCCCTAAAGACTAACAACGTAAAAGAAAATTAACAAGACGAAGAAGAAAGAAGAAGGAATGCAGAAGACGGCGAAAGAAAATGTCTTGTAGACAGCAAATTAATTGATTCTGAGGCGCAACAAAAGAAAATGGGATTCTATTGTTACAATGTCTTTTTCTATTGACATTCAATTCAGTTTATTAGACAGACTCGGTTGAGTCTAAAAATAAGAAAACGGTGACGTAAAGCTCTTTGTATTGAGGTATCAGCTACATAGTCAATGCTTTGGGCCATTTATGATGAGGCACAGGCCGATATACAGTGGTGACCACAACCAACCAAAATGCTGAACTGATAAACCGCTTAGAATTTAGCGGAAGCAAGGATAACCGATAAACGATAAGTTGAATTTAGCTTCTATTCGTCTTTTTCTTTTCCTTTTTTTCTTTGCTCTAAAACCTTCAAAAACAGACCCACAGAGCTGAATTGTTAATAAGTTGTAGCTAAGACAGTGTTTAAAATAGACTGTATGTTGATTATAAACTAATGTTTAATTTCATTTGTTCATTTGATTACTTATGTATACATTGATTAGCCTCTCGATATTGGCATGCTATACCTTTTTGGAGAGCTAAATTTTTAATGGTTTATTAGTTTGGAATTTTTGTTGGCAGTGCCCATAATGATCACTGTAGTCCTGTGTTAAAGTGTTCACTTCTGGCTTGGTAGGCTGTGGTACGATCCACCATCAAATCACCTTTAAAAGTACAACTTTAGAAACGACCAAATCACGTGGGTTACATCTTTTCGAGAGTTCACCACAGCGTGACCACAAGGGAATACCAGGTTCTGTAAGGAAAAGGAGTGGGTCTTACTATTCATTGTGAACCTAACCCTGCGACGACCCCCGACGAGGCAATAAACGGAGAATGATAATTCACACATTTCAGCTCATTAAGCAGATTCAATTGAGTCGAAAACAAGAAAACGATTACGCGAATAAAGTGGAGTATCAGCTCCATAGCTTTGGACCATTTGAGCCGCCTACATTTACAGGTATACCCCGCGTTTACGAACTTAACCGTTCCAAATGCTAGGTCGTAAAGCGAGAGTTCGTAAAATGAAGTATAATTATACATAGAAAACAATGCATCAAATATAGTTACGTTCTGAAGCAGAAAAATTTATGAATAAAATCTTTTGTCATATAGTAAAGAATAACAAAACAATGTTCAAGCAATTATTTTAATGAGAAAAGAAGTAAAAATACAAATAGAATATCAGAAGGAGAAAAATGCTTAGAAAACTACAAATCAATCCTGGACTTTATCACTCATCAAGAGTGGAGATGGTTGTCTCTCACACTAACACATTCATATTTTGCATACATAACATACGCAATAATTCAATTCACCACTAAGACAAGTAAGATCTAATGAACTCCTCCTCTATCAACGGACACTTACATACAAACTTGCATCAGTGTTATTCACAGGTGAACAACTTTTTGCTGTGTCCAAATGAAACAAAAAAAGGATTTTATATTATTCCCAACGAGTTGATAATTTTATTTTCACTTTCGCAAAGCCAGGATTTTGATTCGTAAAATGATTATACCTGTCTCTACCAACGATTGAAGAAATCTGTGTGCCCACGTGTGTAGGTGTGTACCGAGATTACTCAACAACAAATATTTGCCAGATATATTAGTCAGCACAAAATGCGATGAAGAGTCCAGTTTTGAGTTGTTTGTGTCTGTGGTTCTCGAGAAATCCAATGAAAATAAATTTTAGAAAATAAAGGTTATAGAACTTTTTTCAATTTCTATGAATTATCTCCCATGCCTTGCACTCTTTTAAATTATTCGGATTTAGACACAAAATATCTAAATTGGTAAAACTGACGTGGCGACCCCTATATTTTCAGTCAAGAGTTAGACACGAAAACTTTATTTTAGCTAGGTATCTAAAACGTCACTTCCTTCAACGACCCCCTATGAAAGCCCTGGACGCACGCAGTCGAACATCTCTTTGCCCCGGTCCTTCGAATCGATTAACTTCTAGCCTTTTAGCCCTTGCTTTCGAGACGGTTAACTTCTCCCTTTCTCTCTCACTTATTTGACGCCGGTATATCGAGCCGATCATCTTCCTTTCATCATCAACAGTCTTTTATCATCCGTCGCTGGACATAGACCTTCCTCAGTTTTCTTAGTTTTATTGTAGGTACTATGATGTTTTGGACGAACCTGACCTGTTCCTTTAAGTGCAGTGCACAGCCTCAGTATAACCTCATTGGCTAACGCATTGCACCGGTGCACTTGGTCTTTGATTCCAATCATAACATAAGGCAAGTGTCAGTACCGGTACCTCAGTCTCTACTGTGGAACAGATACTACACTTTAATCATGCTGAAAAGACCAGAAAAAATGGGAGGTCGAGCATCTCTTCTTTAATTTCCCACCAGAGCAAAATGTGACTCTAGGTCGAGGCTCTACGCGGGGAAAAGGAGCAACCCATCAAAAATAGCTCCAACCGACGCGTCTTTGCTTGCTAAGCAACCAAAGCAATCGCCGTCATGAAAGCGTCAAAACAATCCTGACTTGTTCCTCTAAGTGCAGTGGAACAGTGCTGCCCCGGGGCGCCGTATCCCCTGCAGTTGGGCCGAGTAAAAGTGGGAGAGCCCAAGGACAAATCCAAAGGCTCCCAATGCGCGTAGCAATGTGCAGCCTCAGTATAAACTCATTAGCTAACGCATTACAACAGTGCACTCGGTCGTTGATGCCAACCACAACACAATCTCCAGCCCATTCGACAGGCAAGTGTCAGTACCCGCGCCTTGGTCTCTGCCGGTGAACAGATACTGCACTTTAATCCATGCCGAAAAGGCCAGAAAAAATGGTGGGAGGGGTGACCATCCTTGTCTCATGTGTTCTTTTCATGCTTCTCAGTTTGCAGGTCTGTCTTTTTGTTAGGTTCTGTGTTTCAGCTCCATAAGTGACCATCGCAAGAATACATTGGTTGAATACTCTTCTTTTTAGGATTATTGGGACCCTCTCTAATTTTACGACTAGCGTAGTCTATATACATTGTCTTGTCACTTTTCCTCGAAGTGAATATTCGCAAGAACTTCATATCTGTCAAATGCAAACACTGTGTCTACTATTTTTGGCGACTACACAAATGCTGCGTTCATCATTTTCGTCCCTCTAGCCCCTTCTTGCATCTATCCGGATTAACCACTGGGCGTCTTTGTTTTTGTACTAGTATTATCAAACCAATTATCTCATTATTATTCATTGTTTTTGTTATCATCAAATGAAATATTGTTACCAATTAAATTGATTTTGACGGTTATCCTTGTTTATCTGTGTCTGAGAAAATCTTACCGATGAAATGAGATGGCTGACTTTAGCAATATAGCTACTTCCGTTTAACTTAAACAATAAAAATGGCTGACATGAAGCATTTCCACCAAAATAAAAAAAACTTTTAAAAATCATAACTTTGATAACCGATCGTTGTGTTGTTTTAGAATCATCAACATTACTTAATCTTTTCGAAATTGAAATAAATTCAATGAAAGTGTTTCTTCTTTTACTTCAAATAGATTTTTTCGGTACAATGTCGTTTAGGTGCATCCATATATTATTCTATATTCTTATTTCCCTTACATAATGATAAAATAAACTAGAATTCTATCTTCAAAATTAATTATATGATTGTCATCATTATTCTTTTAACGTCTGTCGTTGGACACAGACCTTCCCAAGGATTCACCACATCTTTCTATCGTGGGCATTGCAGAATCAATGTTTTCTGAATTTGTTTAGTTCGTCTCTCCATCTCGTATACTGCCTCGGTTACACATGGGGTTCCATGTTATGATTCGTGATGTCAGTTAGTTATCTGCCATTATTGCAACATGACCAGTCCATTGCTATTTGATTTTTCTAATGGATTCCATGATGTTTTAGACACCTGTTTTCTCCCTGATATATTGGGCTGTCTTGTGATCTCTCCATTTGAGGTTGAGAATGATTCCTTTCAAGTGCACGTTGCATGCTTCTCCGTTCGAGGGTTAGTATCTTGGTTAGTTACCATGTTTCAGCTCCATAGGTGACTATCGGGAGGATGCATTGGTTGTATATCCTTCTTTTAAGGACTGATGGGATCTTCTTCTTTTTGAAGGCTCAGCTTGCTCAGCAAAAGGTTTGCTATCCTAGAGTGATTTTTCGCTTGATTTCTTATAATAAATTATGTTGTTTTTTCTTTGAACGAAAATAATTTTTTTTTATTGTGAAAAGATTGTTTGTGCGATTGTTTTGCCATCTATAAAATTAAATCTTTTGTAATAAGAAACAAACTCATAACCATAGCCGCCAGTAAAAGTAAACAATATGTCATCATAAATAAAATCGTAAAAGTTGAACGGAAGAAGCTACATTACTGAACTTAAACGGAAATAGCTATTTTCTTTATATGGTGAGTGAATGAACAATACAAGATTAGGACACACACACACATACTCATCCTCACACACACACACACACACACACACACACACACATATATATATATATATATATATATATTCATATTTATGGTTAGTGGAAAAATGTCAAATACTTCGATTGAATAAGTTGGTAAAGAAACGACTTGAAAAAGTTTTTCCGTGTGAAATGTATTCTTAAATATGATATCATTAGTTGATTTGCATGCAGTCTGATACAACCGACACAATGGATTTTATATTCACATTGGTGAACATTCATAGGAATGATGCGAACATCGAGTCATCTCTGTTGCTATATTTACTGATCCCTCATCGCTAAAAACGTTTTTGGGACAAGCCCTATTTAAAAAAAATAGATGATATGTGGTATAAAATAATATCAATGTACAATACACATCAGACCTTATTTTAAATGGCAAACTATATGTATGACATAAACCATATTATAAGAAAGAGAGGTGGTGTTTGATCAACAGTGCTGGGATGCCATGTTATTATAACTGTTTTGTTTTTAAAATCCCTCAAAAGGTTACATGGTAAACAACTGATGATCCCAACAAAAGAAAATAGATATTGTTCCATAATAACAAAGTATACGTAAAACAGGGAAAAACACTGAAGAAAATGGCATAAATTACACTGATAGATATTGGGAAGTAAGCGACTGAAATGATACAATCTTGTTTTAAAGTTCATTAATGTTTATTGTTTAAATCTGTAAAGCTATGTAGAAAACATACACACACACACACACACACACACATACATATATATATATATATATATATATATATATATATATATTGATTTTTTTTCACGTATTCTTGTAACAACGTTCTAATTTAGCCTGCTAGTTATCTAGACGGAATGTATATGATTTGAGAAATCTAGGTGTGTGTGTGTTTGTGTGCACCTGGATAACTCGACAATTGCTCATTGTTAGATGTTGATAATCACCAGATGTGTTGGTCCCCGTACCAGACATTGCAGTGTCAAGTCTGAAGTCGTTTATGTCAGCGGTTCTCGATATGTAGCCGATGCACGATTTACAATTTAAAAAATCTATACTGAAATGAACTCACATATTGAGACCGTAAAAGAGACGTTTTGAGAACGCGATGTACATCTCAAATCATTTCGAGGCGATTCAGAATGAAAACTGAGAGATAGAGAGTAAAGAGAGACGGAGACAGAATAAGTTTTTTCTTTTCTGCCGAATCTTTCTATAGAACGAGATTAAATTAAATCAAACTTAGATGACGTAACGACATTTGAAAAAAATCTGTTTTCATTGTTATTAGGATTAGAGACGATATTTCTGTTTTGGTTGTTGCTATCAACGGCATGAAAAAACTCACAAGAAAAGAAAAGTATCTCATCATTTCAAGTTTGGAACTGTGGTAGTTTTTCATGAAACCGGATGTACCTTTTGAACGGGCATGCCCTAGTACATATAATTAAAGTTATTGAATAATATTCAAAATCTACTTATTCAACTGTAATTTTTAGGAGCTCTTCAAAAAAATATACACCTTCTCTCTCTCTCTCTCTCTCTCTCTCTCTCTCTCTCTCTCTCTCGTATTTTTAACCGTACTAATGATATCTCGTGTTGGTTATGTCATTTCAGTTTGCTTTAGGATGGTAATCTATTTTATTAGTTCTGTTAATGGGATTTATGTTATTGTTTTATCGGCAATTCAGGATTTGGGTGCTTATTACATACGAGATTCCGTTCATTTGAGCTTGTTTCCTTTTAAGTAGAATTGCTTCTAATATTTGAAGTATTTTTATGTTGAAAATGCCTATAAAACAATGACATAACCTCCATTAACATCAATCAAATAGAACAACGACTTAATACCGACTGAAATGACGTAACCGACACGAGATATCATTAATACTGTTAGAAATCAAAGATCGAGACAAACGCCGAGATGTTAAAAGCAACCTTGAACCAGAGGAAACAAAGACAGGGATAGTCGGAAGTGCCTGGGATAAAGATAATGCAATTCTGGAAAATTCTCTCACTCTTTGGAACCGACTGCAAAAATCAGAAAATTAAAAAAATTCATTAAAAGATGAACAGACGAAAAATGTGTATACTTTTCAATATACATACATGCATACATATATATGTATATGTATATATATATATATATATATATATATATATATATATATATATATATATATATATATATATGTATATATATATATATATATATGTGTGTGTATATATATATATATATATATATATATATATATATATATATATATATACAAGAGTTTCAATTCCCAGGTAAGTGCCAAAATGTCTGCACCTTATCTTCAAATTTATTTATCAAGTTTATCTTTAGACTTTCCAGACGTACTTATGCCTCTAATTAGGAGGAAATTTTTGATTGATGTGTAATCTCTAGCGAATACCTACACGTTGTGTGGATGCACGAGCGTATGTGAAAGTGTCTGTGTGTGTGAGAGAGAGAGAGAGAGAGAGAGAAAGAGAGAGAGAGAGAGAGAAAGAGGGTGTGTGTGTGCGCGCGCGTGCGTGTGTATGTGTGTACATTTGCAGACAGGTAGCTTGGCACTCAAATGACTTGCAGATAATTTTTTGAACGTCCCTCAGGTGAACTGTGCACTGAAACCCTCCAAACAGATTTATAGGCTTGTCAGACGCAGTAAAGTTTCTGATTTCTGATTTCAGTCATAACGATATCATGTAAGCCAAAAAATATGCGGACGAAAAAACTAACTTCTAGTGAACTCTAAAAACCTGATTACCTGTGTTACCATTTGATACTTTTCAAGAACAAAAGTGGGCAAATTTGGTACTGAACAAAGTTTTTTGGTTCAGAAAATGAACATTCTTACAGAAAGAAATTTACAAAAGTTCTTTACGCACGAATGACATGATACACAAAACTATACACGAACAATAGATAACAAGAACCTTGAGTCCAACGATGCACCCACCATCCTCACGTCCATATCAGTAATATCCAATTTCAAAGAGATTCTAAACGGAGTAGTAATGAAATTACTAGTTTGGGTTTTAGTAGCAGGAGAAGGAGTAGGAGGAAAATTAGGATTGTTTACCCGAGAATTTAGTTATTTAAAAAAGCGAATCGTCAATTTGAATGAAGCGTGAAATTTTTATCAATAATCTGTTTGGGAGTCTTTGTGTATGTTTTTTTTATAAGTGGGCTTTAAATGGGAATATACGACATTTTTAGCTATAGAGTTAGTTTGAAATTGAGAAAAATTATCCGATTTAAGCCATTTCTGAAGTCAGTTTTAGCTTTAATAACGAACGATAATGTAAAAAAAACAAAAGACAAAACGCTCAAGACATCATCTATTGATCAGAATAGATGTTCTTTTGATGGCGTCACACATTCTTTTTTTTCTTCCTCTTCCTGATGTTTAGATGGGCGGAACCGACAGGCCGACCGACCGGGAACGTCTAATAGAGATGTGTGGACACATCTGAATATACTTTTATCTATTTTTCCTGCAAGCTTAGTCTGGAAATGGATTTCAAGTTATTTGATTATTTTGGCACTGAAACTACTTAATTTAGTCCCAAGACCATACAGAATTGGTCTTGTGCCACAAAAGACCACCCTGCTGATTAGTTAAGTTCCAGACTAACTCCTTGGTTGCCCCTAAAGATCTGGGATATTTTGGCTAAAATCGTGCAAAAACCACGTTCTCTCCCTTCCTCCATCCACCTTTGTATCTCTTTCCGTATTTTCTATTTACGCCCTCTCACTTTCTCCGTGGATAATGGATTCTTGACTTTCACAAGGGTATCAATGCTAAATGAACTCAAACTGTCTCAGCTGAGGCTTGAACTCAGTTCGCCGATTTCATTTTCCAAGCTTTTGACAATTTGACAACCCGTACCACGGTGTAACGGGACAGACAGGTTCAGAAATCTATTTATATGATTAACAGTGTGATTTTCTTGGATTCCTGTTCATAACCATGGACTCTTCTACGTGAAAGTAGCAAGTTTATTGATGAAAATATCATTTTAAACTATGCACCCTTCCACTGAACGAGGTTCTTCAGTTTTTTAAAAACTTAGTAAAGTTCACTTTACGCCAATTTTCGTTCTTTTCAAAAGAAAATGGCGAAAAGCGAAAATAGCCTTCAGCCATAGTTTTGCCGGTATAAACTGGCTCCACGACGCCCATGATAGAGAATTGTGGCGAATCCTGGGGAAGGTCTATGTCCAACGACGGACATTAAAAGACTGATGATGATGATGATGATAGTTTTGCAGCGAAATGTTATAGAGGCAGCGTCATCCACTTCGGATGTATGCAGGAACTTTTTCTTTTACACATCACTAAAATTAATCCCTTCTACAATGACAGAGGTGATACAACCTCCTTGCTCATACTCACTAAGAAATATATTTCACTTGAGCGGCCAACCAACTGAAAAGATGAAATTAATTAAACAGAAACATTTCAGTTGCCAGTGGATGAAACTCCCCACCACCCAAAATGATAATTTGAACTTTTCTTCTCAGGGGGTCAGGTACAGGTACAGGGGCTAAGGGTTGCAATGAACGATCCTTATTTTAGTGGACCACAATATCAATTTCATTTCCACGAAACACGAGCAACACAAATGCTGAAGAAATAACTAAATTACATTTTCAAAAGAGCCTAAATTTGAAAACAATAGCCTCAAATTGCGTGCCACTACGTGTACTAAGGTAAGTATCTTTGTTTTTTGTTTTTTTTTTCTTGTTATCTTATTTGACAGCAATAAGATTACCACCATTGTGACAGTACACAACATGAAGATAGCAGATACCCATTGTATAACTGTAGTAATGCAGTACATACATGTGGAACATCGAAACGGATTTTTTCTTATTTTAAGAAGATAGTTATGTAACTGAGTTTTTTTTCTTTCTCTCAATATAAAAATGTATTCTTCCCGGTGCTTATGGTAAAATGGCTAAGTATCTGTGATTTCTGACTTCAAAAGCGTTCTGAAGGAAGTCTTGATAGTATTACTAGTTGTTGTAGCAGGAAGAAATGGAAAGTGAGGATGGTTCAACTGAGAATACGGCTAAAAAAACAAATAGTAAGTTCAAATCAAAGTAAGTGTACAGTTTTTTATCAATAAGCTTAAATGGGTATATATAACATTTTTAGCTATAAAGGTAGCCTAGAATTGAAAGGTTGAGCCGATTTTAGTCATTTTTGAAGATAGTTTCAGCTATTAATAACAAACGATACTCAGCAACAATTAAAAAAAACACACAAACAAAAACAAGCGTTTGATACATCATCTATTGATTAAGATATATGTTCTTTTAATGATGTCACATATTCCCCACCTTCTCATTTCTGTTGTTTACACAAGGAGTACCGACTAACCGATCGAAAACGTGTAATTTAGATATGTGGACTCATCTAAAAAGTTTTTTTCTCGGAATAAACACCGTAAAACTCAATATAGATAATGAATACGTTGCAATTTCTGTTAATTTTTGTCGTTATTTGTTTCTTTGTTGGTTGACTGTTAAACTACGGCTGAAGACTTTTTAAAACTGTGCAACATATTTTTACAATCTTGTCTTGTTCTTGAGAAAAAAAAGAGTCATTTCTTACTCAATTATGTCTAAAAAGTATAAAAATAGTTATTATACCCTTGGAATTTTAATTTGTGACCAAGACGGTGATAATTTGAAATCTACTTTTCAATTAAACAACGGGCTAGTTTCAATCACTCAAATCAAGGAAAACAATTACATATGAATATCACCGTCTTGGTTAACAAAAGAAAACTTTGAACAGAATAAAAGTCCCTTTCTATACTTTTTACGCCAGCAATTAAAAAATGAAACTCGCAACGCAGTATATTAGAGAGAAACAGGAGTCAGAAACACTGTTGAATTCTTCAGAAAGCTCAAATAACAATGGAATGGCTATGTTCCAAGAATGGCAGACGACGGTTGGATACTACGACTCAAAACATGGATACCTAGTGATCATATGTAAAACAGTGCCCGGCAAAATATAAGATGGCCTGAAAAACTAGACAAGTTAAAAAATTATTGGTTCTGCGACGCCAATGATAGAGAGGTATGGCGAATCCCGAGGACGGTCCATGTCCAATGATGGATGATAAAAGGCTGCTGCTGCTACTCCTAATAATGATGCTGATGATGATAGAGTCATAGTACCGAATGCTTTTATAAATGAATGAAAGGTCACAAAGAATTCATTGCATTGAAAAGGTTTGCGAATAATGAAAGGTCGAGAGGCCCCTGTACTGGGTGTCTGATATGACAGATAAACACCTTTTCAAACTCATTATGATTTTTTGTTCTTGAAAAAGAGCTTCTTTTTTTTTCAACTTGTTGGTGTCTTACTATGACGAGTTCATTAATAACACTAAAATTCTCCAGAATGTAGATGTTTCTAGATATTTTTTTTTACTCTATTTTAGATGTTTTTCAATGGAAAACGCCAGTGATGTAATAAATGGAATTCATTCTGACCATATTAATTCGTCGATGGAATTCTTTTTACATGATTTAAAACTTTGACGCAACGGAATTTCATTTATTTTCTTCTACTATCTTAATTTTTAGTTGCTTTGTTCCAATAGGGGAAAATTTATATACAATTCAATTATAAATCCTTTGGCACAAAGCTACAAGGAAAGGAGAGGTAGATGCTGGTCTTCAGTTGTCCATCTTACTCTTAAGTATACATTTTTCCCGAGCAAATTAAAAAGTAAAGGCAGCGAATTGAATTATACGCCAAGAATATTGAAAACTAGGGCAAGCAAATTTAGAAATACGGTGACCAGATCTGAAAATATGCCAAGAATATCAGAAACTATCACAATCAAATTTTGAAAATGGTCGCCAAATTCAAAGATATGCTTTACAAATTATGAATACGCCAAGCAAATTAAAAACAAAGACGAAACACCGAACTGAATATTTTTTCAATTTCCTTGAAATTTGGTCGGCTTATTTTTTCAACTCATTTACTTTACTTTTGTATTTTCTCGGGAAAAATAGATACATTCACAACCCATTTACGTGACAAAAACCCTTTCACCAAAAGCAGAACTCCAATTTACTGCGATACTTCACTGCATGAAACAACTACGATCCCAAGATGCTCGTACAATTAAATACAAATGGATTACAATGGTGGGAGTGGGAGAGGAGCAAAGAAATTTTGAAAATAAAAAGAAGGGAATTAGCATGATATTCTCCTTATTCATTCATGCTTGGTGGGGTGGGGCAGCCGATTTCTGGGGATCCAAAAACAAATAGAACGATCTCTGAAGAATGAAAAATGACTGAAGACCAGAAACAAAGAGTTCACTGATTTTTACTGACCGTAAAGTCACGGTCTTTACATGCGATTAACATCTCTTGCATTGATTGCCGTCACTGACCGACAGGATGACCAACCGAAATTAGAGGCACGTACCTTGCTCAGTGTCGCCAATTTTGATGTTTCTCATCTAGATCTAAACGTTTTTAGTTGCAATTAGATGTCAGGAACTTATATGATTTTTGATAAAGAAATATTGTTATTTAATTTAAAGTACCAAAATAAGTAAGAATTTTGATGAACTATGTTAGACTTCAATAAAGTAAACGCTGAATATAAAAGATATATATTATGTGAGCCTCACTTTTAGGCACTTTTAAGGTAGCAAAGATGTTAAAATTCATAATGACATCACAATGACGGTATGATATCATAATAATGGCATCGTGACATAACAATGAAGGTAATGTATTATAATAGCGGCATCATGACATCACAATGAAGGTATGATATCATAATAGCGGCATTATGACATCACAATGTAGGTAATGTATAATTATAGCGGCATTATGACATCACAATGTAGGTAATGTATAATGATAGCGGCATTATGACATCACAATTAAGGCATTATAACATTATATTAACGGCACTTTGTGCAGTTGAAGAAGTGACACGCCTCTTAATTGGCTAGTGGATATCCGACTAATTATCAGTCTAATAAGTTCTCGAGAAGCCAGAAAAAAAGATATTAATAACAAATTACGGGGAAATCTAGACGAGATCTTGAAAAATACAAACAAACTTAATATTCTTCTAAGAGAGGGATAGACACGTCGGGTTTGGAAATCGTTAACATTGGGATAATTTTTTTTTTCTTGCCTAATAACGATATTCCGAGAGGAAAAATCAAGAGAAATCAAGCAGGAGTGGTATTAGTTCTCGAAAAAAAAAAAAAGAAAAGGTTGTATCGTCAAACTTTTCTTCCACTTCTTATATTTCAGAATTGTTTTTGGCAAGATAGTAGTACCCTCTGTATGAATTGGCTAATTATCAATTATCAATTTAATGAGTTATTGGAAGTCCGAAAATCGGTCAGACAAGGACAAGGAGATCAACAGAATGAGAGACATTCGACTCCAACCAGCGATGTTTAATGGATGAGGCTTCTGACTGTAAAATAAGGGGAAAAAAACAACAAGACCGGAACTTACCAAAAGAAAATACCAATGATGTAATATGCCAATAAGAAATAAAGATCCGAAAGGAAATCAATATCAAAGAGACTGGTAGATGGCATCACGATCACTGGATGGGGTATTATCTTCTGTCGATGACGATGTGGGACTCCACTAGGTAACTATTGATAATTTGTGCATGTTTGGTCTGACTTTCAGGCCTTTTCAAAGTAAGCAAAGATGTCAAAATTCATTATGACATCATAATGAAGGTATGTCATAAAGTGGCATTATGATATCACAAGAGAGATATATCATGACAGTGGTATCACTATGCCATATTAATGGCACTATACATATATATATATATATATATATATATATATATATATATATATATATACATTTAAAACCTGTATCATGTGGGGAAGGTAAAGCAAAATAAGTTGTTCACATTATTTCCACTTTGTATATCTGAACATTTCCTGACGGGTCATCCCCTGATGAATGTCAGTTGAAAGAAACTCTCCAGGATTTTACAAAATAAATCTAATCAAATCTAACATTTTTTTCTCCTCTTCTTTTATGCTCTAATACGCATCTGCTGATAACAGGAATATTAAAGTTGTGTATCACTAATAGACTTTTCATTAATTCTCTTGTTGTTCGCCGTTTGCAACAACGAATGCACGAGGGAGTGAAACTTTGCAATTCACAATCGAGACCACCTTCCCTATATTGTACCAAGAAGGCTTTTACTGTCTACCGCTTTTCATAGACACTGAAACGTTTCTGTTTTTTAACGTTTTTTTTTTGTGCATCCGTAGCTCATGGCGCAACCTTGATACAAAGCACCATACGTCACTAATCAAGGGGAATGTCCAAGAGATTCGAAAGACAGCAGTCTTAGAGTTGAACGGCCGTAGCCAGAAAAAATAACGGGGGCTTCTATCCTATTCTATGTGCATCTATTCGTCTGTTAGTATGTTCCAGCGCTTCTCGCCACACTGTTCTGTCCACAAACTTGAAACTGGCATCCATACTTCATTAGGCCCCTTCTTGAAAAGATTTTTTTTAATTTCTGGAAAAAAAACCCCAATTTTTTGGAGCTTTTGGGGGCCTTATTCTGACATAATAATAACATCTAGATTCTCCATATAGATACTTTTAGACTTCCCTTTACTCTATGTAATGTCAGTGATGTCATTAATAGAATTTATTCTGACCATATTTATCCTTCGATGGAATTTTTTTACATGACTTCGAATTTTGACGCTACGGTTGTTCAATTCTTAACTGTGATGGCGAGTTATTTAAAAAATGATGATGGGATATACTAATATAACAACCATTCAATTAGAAACGACCACCAAGAAATAAAGATCAATATGACATTTTTAATACGTTATTTATAACCTACTTATATAGAATACAACAAAATTAATCGAAAAAGTCGACGAAACAGCATTTAAAATATCTGTTCCATTCTTCAACACCACCCTCTCTCTCTCTCTCTCTCTCTCTCTCTCTCTCTCTCTCTCTCTTCCTTTTCTCCCTCTCTTTCTTCAACTTATATTCGTCCAAACATCCAACAGTCTCTCTTCTTCATAGTAAAATTTCGTTGTGGAAATAAGAGTCTCGGAAATTAAACGGTCAGAGGACGTCCATCTGCGATCGAAAATGAACAACTGAAGATGTTGGTTGAACGAATTCCATGCCAAACCGTCAGAGAAATGTCACAGATACACTAGGTGTTGGCATTTCGACAATATCGGACCATCCCAGGCAAATGTGATGAATTGAAGGAGCTCGATGCGAGGAGTCCACGTAGACTCGACAAAAACTAGAGACATCGCGGATTTGAAGTGTGTTCTATACTGCAACTGCCCCACAGGAACGATCCATTTCTTGATTGAACTGTAACTTATGATGGAAAGTGGTTCCTGTATGACAATCACTAGCGATCTACGCAAGAGCTCAACAGTGATGAGGCACCCAAGCATTTCCCCGAACTGAAGTTGTACCAACAAAAGATTATGCAAACGTATGGTGGTCTGAAATCGATATAAGCCATTACGGATTTCTTGACTCTGGTAAGAGCATCGATGAAGAGGTTAATTGATAAAAAATGAACGCAATGTACGTTAAGTCAAGCAAGGACTCGACCAGCATTGGTCAATCCACGAGGTCCAATCATATTTCACGACTGTGCTCGGTCAAACGCTGCCCACTTACTTGGGTTACGAAACATTGCCTCATCCACTATTCTCTCTGGATGTGTGCCCCAATGATTTACTATTTTATCAAGTATCTAGACAAGCTCCGGAGAAATGAATGGATTCAGCACTGTAGATACCGAGGGTGCAATCAAGGAATTTCTGGGGTTCACAACACCAGTGATCATTCCTGTCGGGAGAAATGCAAGCATTCATTCTCTATTTGGGCTGATAAAAACATTCGTACCATACATTATTTGGTTGATGAAATGAATATTTGAAATCGGCAATTTTTTTCTGAATACGCACACACACACACACACATACACACACACACACACACATATATATATATGTATATGTATATATATACACATATATATATACATATACATATATATATATATACACACACACACACACATTATATATATATATATATATATATATATATATATATATATATATATATATATATATATATATATATATATATATATATATATAAAAATTGTCGCCGCTAAATAGTCACCAACTGTAATTTGCTCACAGGAGTTGTTATAACTGAAGTTTTTTTGCCGAGCAATATATATATACATTCTTTTTATTTACACAAGTATCCAGTTATCTTTAATGGACTGATATGAGTAGATATGGAATGTTACATTTCAAGTTGTAATAAAACTTGTAAATTTTAAAAAATTACGGAGGCCTAGAGACGCTTACTGGATATTGACGGTCTAACAATTGCGATGTTGAGAATGGTCTAAACAGGTGTAACATATACATCGAAGGTATCCATCAATAAAAATTATATTCAGGAGGAGCAAACGTTTGTAAAGAATTTGAAGTTTTTTCTGGATTTTGATTTTTTTTCAAATTTTAAGAATAATTTTCAAAATAAACGTTCGAGAACACTGGAAAAATTAGAAAAAATAAACTATTTCCATTTTCGAAATTTATTGACTGTTATATGTATACGTTTTTTTAACATTGCTTCAAAAATCCCGTCCATAAAAGAACATTTTAAAACGATGATTGAAGACTAAAAGGGAACGAATTCATAATTATGCAGAGAGGATTTATGTGCTCACTTTTGGCGTTAGTAGTTTGTCCGTTTCTGTGACGTGATCAACTTCCAAAGTAGATCATCAGATCAAAGCAGCACTCTTTTCAAAAAAAGGAATACAAGGAACTAATTTATTTTCATAATTTATCCAAATATAGTATAAAAGTGTGTGTCATTTTTGACGGGTAATGTGCTACTAATATAATAACCATTCGAATAATTATTATAACTCATGGGAATTCTACAGTTTAATTAGTAACAACCAACAAAGAATAAAGATGAACCTGACATTTTATGACTTACATATATAGAATACAACTAAGTAAATAATAAATGAAGCTTCCGTTAAATTATCTGCTTTATTCTTTTGCTCTCTCTCTCTCTCTTTTACACCCCCCGCACACACACACAAACCCTCTCTCTAACGTATATTCCTTCAAACATCCAGCAGCGAAGCCCATCTTTCTTTCTCCCCTCTCTATAGAGCGGGATTCAAGCATCCAACATTCAAGTGCACCTCCCTTCAAAACTGTGTGCTATCGTGACGTGATAGATAGAGAGGGCAGCGTTTACGCTCTTTGAATATTGTGGTGATTTGCCCGGTTCATTGAGGAACTTTACGCATACATGTGGATATATTTCCCTTTCCCTTTGGCAACGACAGATAGCATTGATGATAGCCTACATGGTTGGTTCAGTCAACATACCATCATTATGCCTACAGGCCCTGCAATGATTACATTTTGGTTAGTTCGTGTGGAATTTCGGTGAGGCATAGCACGAATCAAAGTGCAACTGAATATTCAATCATTTTATATTCTATATTCATTTTTACTTAACCACAGCGAAGCTAGAAAACACTCAAATAATATATACTTCCGCCAAGGCCAATATCAATGAAAACCGAATAAAAATCAAATATATACCGCTACGATGCAGGTAGCTAAGTTACTGTAAATGAATCGTCAATCTGCACTAAATTTCAATAAATTCTTCTTTGGCACATGCATTCATGTAGTCACTCATGTTTGTCTTTACAATATCACCAAATGTTCCCAATCAATTTCAGTGATATTATGTGCCAAACTAACAGGGGTTAAGTAGCATGTCGTAACGTATGATATTCACTTGGCTTGATACAATAAAACACAAAGTTAATTGGCGGGAGATGAAGGTAGAAAAAGTGTGTCGCGCCAATTTTCGATTGAAGAGCTATTAGATCAGCAATGAACGATGGTGTGAAGGTCTTTGATGTAAAACATACCTGAAAGAAGCGGAAACGAGCATCGTATTTTGAGATGTTTCCAATATTTTGTGTTTTTGGATGACCTTGACTGTTGATGAAATATTGATCATCTACAAGAATGTTATTTGGTGTTACCTTCATTTTTCATTTGAAAAAAAAAAACCTTCAAAAAACTTTTTTAATAATCTCTAGTTTATTGCTCAAAGGGCCTCTGAATCTAAATCTCCGAGCACTCTTCACTGTTAATAAAATTGCAAGAATGTTATTTGTAGTTATCTTCATTCATACAGGATTTTTCCCTCGAATAACTCTTAGAATATAGCTCAAGATATTTGAAAATTGAAGTGGCTCTGTCAAGTGTGGTCCACTTACCATCCTTACCTAGAAATATATTTTTGGCTATCCAGATAGTATTTCATAATATATAGCTAGTTACTAATGAATGCAAATACGTTACAGCAAATTATTCCTTATTTCTAGATCAAGTACCCGTAGGCCCTATCCAGGCTTTTCAAAGGAACTAGACGGAAATTTGTCCATTAGAGTAGATTTTCTGCAAGTTTTCTTTTCTAAGTCAAGACTCTCGCCTAAAACTGATCTAATAGCTCCAAGAGAAGTCTAAAGTAAGGACACTAAGAGATGGGGTACAGCTGGAGCATCACACCGAGGCACTATTGGGACCAAGGTTGGAGGAATTCTGAGTCTATACGATATGTCCGTAAATGAAAAAGCATGACTATGGTTTATCGGTTAGTGAATATAGTATAGCCTGCTAGAATGAACCGTATGTTCAACGATGCGTTCAGCATTTGTGGTTGTAGGAGGACAAGGAAGAAAAGTGAGTGTTCTTTCTTTGAGTCATTTAATTCGCATACTTGCAAAATGTGCAAATACTCCGAGAGTAGATTTTCAATAATATCGTAAATGGCCATTTTGACGTTCTTTGACGTGTGTTGGTCTTCTTTAAATAAAAAAACAAAAACAAAAAAACAAAAAACAAAACAAACTCGTGCATTCTTTTATGACATTATATCAGTAGCTTCCTCAATGATGTCACCCCTTAATGATATCGTGCCTCTTCCTTCCTTCCTATTTTTGCTGTTTAAAGTAATTGGAACCGGACGACCAACGGACAGTTCGACCGACTAAGCGATCGAAAAGCGTCTTATTGAGATGTGTGGACACATCTAAAAACAAGATGAAGGTGTTTGCGTGGTATGTATTTGCACCACCTTCTAAAATTCCTCTCAGTCTAAGATAACATTTTCAGAACTTCTACTCATGTATAGTTAAGTTGTACTTGTATTAAAGAATGTCTCGTGGCTGAGCTGATTGCATATCCGACGGTCCTTGTTGTTCTAACCCAGATGAGAGTCAAGGTCCCAAATGCTGATTTTCAAAGCACCCGGGTCATCTTCACTCGGAAGATTGACGCAACCAGACAAAACCGAGCTTAATAATCGTGTATATTTGGGCGCCAACCGTATAATGATGTCTGTAAGACATTCATTGCCAGTGCAGTGATTTCGATTCTCACAAAACGTTCACTACCGTAGCCTTGTGCCAGACTTGGCAAAATTTAGTAAATAACTCAATTGGACGGCTTTGTGAGAGAGTGATCGTTAGCAGATTAGTATCGCTAGCTATTTTTGTCGAGAACCCCCGTTATTGTTACCCTATGTCCAAGTTAGCTAAATTTAGTACAGAAGTCTCCAAATATGACGCAGCCCGCGATATAAAGCGGGTGGATGGTAAACCCCAATATTCTTAAATGTGTCCACTACATCTCTATTAGACGCTGTTCGGTCAGTTGGCCATGCATGTCATATTATGCTGGCCAGTTATGTTGAACAACTGAATCAGAAAAAAAAAGGAAGAGGGGTGATGTCTTTAAAAGAACACTATCGCGATCAATTTTTCTACAAGCTGCAAATGATGCTGTAAGAGGGTCGTATTTTGTATGTTTGCAAGCTGAAAATCGTCCCCCCAAATTCCAAAGACCTACGAAAATGATGTTTGCAAAATATGTCCATATCGCAATATTACAAATATTGGAACCAATTGATTTTCTTGACTTTATCTTCTGCTTCTTCCCCCCCTCCTACTACCACTACAAACAGAGGACGTATCGTTGAACTTATGATTCATATCAATCAACCTTTCGTTCAGAAAACCGCGAATAAAAACGGAATTTCTCTGTATATCCTTAAGCCCAATATCGGACTGAGCGCTATTATACAATACCGTCAGCCCATCTGATGACAGGGGTGACTAAACCTCCATCGTAATCCAGCTAACAATTATATTTGACTTGAGCCGGGGAACCAACTGTAAAAAAATGAAAGGAATTAAACATTTCAGTAGTGAATGAATGGAACATTTTTACTAACACTTTCAATGCTACTCGTTTCTACAGTAATGTACTAAATTGTGCCACCCATTTCACTGAGACCAATGATGAAACGGGAAAATGTAGTTACGTATCGTTACATTTAGGAAAATATAAACCAGTGGTAATCAACCTTGGCGATATCATCTATTACTGGGAGATTAAAGCTTGTCAGTTGGCTTTAGAGCCATTAATGGGTCACATGGTATGTCAACATTCGTAGCAATAAAGAATTCTAAATTTGGAATGCTTTTTTTTGTTATGGCGAACAGTATGTTATTACAAAGATTGCCAGCCAAAACATTGGCTTTTATTTTCATTATTGTCTTGATATATAATAAATACGTTGTATATTTACTTTTGGTGACACTTGTTAAGAGTTTTGGAATGTATACTTTGCCCGGTAACTTGGGAATGAAATTACGCAATTTTAGCCATTTTTGACAAATCCACCTCTAGCCATTTGAATTGGTCGTTGAGTGGCTAACTGGATATAAAATATCCGTGCGCAGCCAGGAAATTTTACCCTCTCTATAGTCTCAAAGGTAGGCGTTAGGCATAAAAAGTTTGGTGACCACCGGTTGTAAAGAAATATCATCCATACCCAGACCGTAGTTATTAATCATTGCTGCTGGTTTTAGATTATTCATGTGTTTTGACATTTCTTTCTTTCTTCCTTTCTATCTGAACTTTGCACAGCCTTAACTGTTCACATTTGAAATTTTATAAACACCCTCAATGAGTACAGAAAATCTTTTTTCTTTAAATTGTCCCCTAAATAGTTTTTTTTTTTTATGGGGGGCACTTCATTCTATAATGCAATAAAGGTTTATGTCAAATTGGTCAAATTGCCCTTGTTTTGTTGTTTTAAATTTGTACTTTTTAGTGATCTCATGTCCAAAAACAAAAACAAGAGATGTAACTAATTATTTGAACACTCCCTGCACCAAATCTTTCAGTCGATCACTCCATCAAATGATTAACCAGAGCTGGGTTTTGTTTTTATTCATAAATTTATCAATCAAATCATACTGGTAGTATTTTCATTTATGTAACCACCAGAGATTAATTTACGAGTTAAACTGCAGCATATGTGGGTTGCAGTGGTTCATATTTTTCCCCTACAATGCAAGTCAATTTAATTCTTACAATGTTTTTTCCTGGCAGAAAATTCTGTGTTCACTTGGCAATAACTGCTTTCAATTATCAATCAGTGGGTGAAGCAAACGATGGAATCTGGGGGCTTCGTAAACACCGTGGACAGGACCAAAGAGAAGGTAAACATTTAGTGAAGCATTTTATTTGAATTTTCCTGGTTGTGACAAATAATATGCATAGATGTAGTCGTTTTAACTCAGTTATTCTGAACGGGAGCAACATCACCCCAAGTGGGCCAAAGTTGAACAAGGGGGACGATGAATCGCCACATACAAAGTAGAAAATGTGGAATCTTTTATGTTTTGTAAAATCGATAGATAAGGGGAAGCAACTCCAACTTGGTTAATTACAAAACATGTTTTTTTTTAAACCTGATTCCATTATTAATTTTTGTGTTCGTTATAATGTCAATTCATTATGCTAGCATAGGTTGTCATAATATGCTGTAGGTTTATCCACATAATCTCTGTGAAAAATTTATCATGAAACTGACTTGGTTTCGCCAAGACACGGCTTTACAATGGAAAGCAAAGTTCCTTTTGAAAGGTGTGCAATGAAGCTACTTGATGTGAGATTATATTTGGTCTGAAGTCATTTTCAACGAGATGCAATATTGCTCACGAGGAGGCAAGATTTTCTGTTGGGGATTTTCATATATAATTGGAATTTTCTTTGAACATACATAGATCTATTCATTCATATCACTCATTCTCAACATGGGGTCATATGATCCCCGGGGGGTGGAATGAAGGTTGGGCTGACGAGGGTAATAGATTGTCACATATAAATGGAATTTTCTTCAAAAAGATTTATCCTGAAATTTACTTATCATAATCAAGTGATGTAAGCAATTATTTTCAACCGGCAATATGGCCCCCTAGAAACTAGGAAGCAGGTAACTCTGATGTCTAACCAGCCTGCTGAGGGATATGGCTTATCTGGCAACTCTGCTCTGGACAACACCAATTATGAAATCATCAGGGTGAAGGGATAAGTAAAAAGGTTATTGGTAAAAATTTCTAACGAGGGAGAGCATTTTATTTTTTCTTGTCTTGCAGCAGGGAAGAGTGACGCCAGTTCTGGTTCTTGTGGCCTCTAAGCCTATTTGACATATTTCAAAAGTTTCGAGTAGGTAGTAGAGTGATACGTGGAGCCCAAGCAAGGATAGTTGAAGCCAGTGTCAACTTAAGGGCACCACTTACTTTACTTACTTTGCAAAAGTGCCATTTTCAGATTTTACAAAGAAAACCCAAATCGTAGAAAATACAAGGATAAAACTATATTGAGAATAAGCCGATTTTCTATGTCTGCAGCATTTGTTCTCGCCAAGAGAAAAATTATATTTCCCTGATTTTCATTGCAATTTGAAAGCTGTGGATATCGAGTTGAAAAAACTGTAAAATTTACAGATCTAATCATTAAATACCATTCATTACTACTTGGTGGCCTTCAAGCTCGATGTCAGGTCGCTTTCTATGTATAGAATTTATATTATAATTATTTGCTTCTTTCTCTTATTTTCTTATAAAGAACTGTAATTAGCAGTTAACAGACATGAATTTGTTTCCCTTGGACAGATATTTTGTTAATTTGTACTTGATTAAATTATTACTTGGAAACTGTTTGCCGGACTGGACTGAAAATTGCTTTGCTCCTCAACTTAGGGTCATTTTAATTGTATTGCATCAGCAAAAATTGAGTTAGCTGCCGCTTTCGCTGTATTATGGTAACAAATTCACACAAACATATAGGAATCGGATCATTATAATATGGATGGTGATTTTTATTCATTCATAGACCTATAACGACTTCCACAGATAGCTCTGATTGAATAATGTAATAATCACGTGATAGCATTTTTTAAAGATGTCCGCTATGACCAATTCTTCATTGAGAGGGTACAGAATATTTTCTTTCTTGACTCAAAGCACGTCTATAAATTTTTTTGTTTGCATTTGTTTTTAAAACTATTTTTTCATAGTAGAATAGTATAGTATAGATATGTATTAAATCAACGGTCCCAACCAACCGGACCGTCGTCGGGTACCAGGCAGCAAAGTATGCACGACAGGGCCACAAAGAAATGGTGTGATTTTGTAATTTTTTTTGTAAAATAAAAACCAATTAATTTCCTTGGATCTTGATTTTAAATTCATTTGATGAATCTTTTTAAAAACGTAATTGAGTGTGCCAACCACTTACGAGTGATCTATACTTAAGTTGTCATCTGTATTGTGTCATAAATAAACTGCTATCGGTGGTCCGATCCCGGTGATTTGGGACCGGCACCATCGAACAGAGATATGAACGATGACATCACTTGAAAAACGTATGGAAGCGTTTACGAATTGGTCAAACGGAATAGAGGTTAAACTGTCATGGGTCGAGAAAACAATAATCGAGGAAGTGTTCCAAAGAAGGAATAAAAAACGAACACTGATCAAAATCGCCAGGGAAAGAAAGATATTTTGTTCATCAAGTAAGACGAAATAATATCTATAAAACGTTACTAGAAGGTTATGTTGACAGAGAGAGAAATATAGGTCACCCGAAGTATTTATGGTTTCACAACAGCAAAAAATGGATTGGATCCAGCAGTTTAGTGCCCTGCCCTTAATATTATGAGTTGAGTTTTTACTCAAATCGATGACTTTGATTTCGTAACATCTTTTGTAAAACTCAACTAATTTTGATAAAACTTATGTCATTGTAGAGATCTTTATTATGAGTAACTTTTCTTAATTAAACCTGCTGGCAAAAATTGATATGAAAACTATTTGATTCAAATTTTTAGCGATTTTCTTCACTTCAAATTTGATAAAACGCAATGCACGCTTAAACCGTCAAAGTGAATTACATCAAACCTTCCATTTGACTCTGTGAATGTTTTTTATCTCTAAAAATGGGGAGACTGATGGTTCGAATCCACCCAGGAACTATTTTGTTTTTTCTTTCAAACATTGACTCACTACATGATCACACTAAAATCACATGCGCAACTGAGGCCGGCAGAATACAAAATTGAGAGACGAACCAGACAAATTCAGAAAGTATTGGCTCTGCGACACCCGCGAGAGAGAAGTGTGATGAATCCTGGCGAAGGTATATGTCCAAGGACGAACGTTTAAAGATTATTGATGATGATGATGATGATGATGATGATGATGATGATGATGTAGTTATAGTTGAGGACGTCGTGTGTACTTATTCATATTAAGGAAAACAGGACCAGTTGGTAAAATGTGTACCTGCTCAATGTGTTGGTATAATTGTTGAAACTTTTAGAATACTAAACAAACATACTTTTTTACATAAAATATTAATGCGGTGGCAAAATTGAACAACATTATTTCATAAAGTTCAGTTACATATGAGCACATGCCACTAAAATAGCTATTTCGGTTCACTGCAATAATATTTCATGTTGAAGTATTCTCCTTCAGTATTTTCAAAGTTTTTACAATTATATTAACATTTTGTGCAGGTAGGCATTTTTCTCACTGCTTGTAGAATGAATGTTAAATGAGAACATAGATGGCCAAGGAAAAGCGGAGGACTACTTTGTTATCCAATACTGAAAGACATGATGGAAGAAGAAGAAGAAGAAGAAGAAGAAGAAGAAGAAGAAGAAGAAGAAGAAGAAGAAGAAGAAGAAGGAGGAGGAGGAGGAGGAGGAGGAGAAGGAGAAGGAGAAGGAGAAGGAGAAGGAGAAGAAGAAGGAGAAGGAGGAGAAGGAGGAGAAGGAGGAGGAGAAGGAGGAGGAGGAGAAGAAGGAGAAGGAGAAGGAGAAGGAGAAGGAGAAGGAGAAGGAGGAGAAGAAGGAGGAGTAGAAGGAGGAGTAGAAGGAGGAGTAGAAGGAGGAGTAGAAGGAGGAGAAGGAGGAAGAGAAGAAGGAGGAGAAGAAGGAGGAGCAGGAGACGAAGAGGATGAAGACAAGGAAGAGGGAGCAGGAGGCGACAGCAGAAGAAAGGTGAGTTAGTCCAATGGTTATCAGCATAAAAATGGAATCAACTAATTAAAATTTGAATTTTGTCTCAGGTTGCCCGTGTTCATGATGCAATTATAACCCTAGTTAAAAAAAAGACATAAAACTACAAAGATTCCTTCTATACCATCGCCAGATATCATAAAAAGAAAATTCTCGTTGTTAGTAAGCCATGTTGGTTGACTATGATGGTATGTTAGTTACAAGATATTTATTAGTATGTTTATTATCAGTTATAACCATCCGACTTTTACGCTAGGAATGTTCCAGATTGTTTGTTTTATTGTTGACGTTGCTATGTCCCAATCTTATGGATAGCTTCTTCTTCTTCTTCTTTGATGCGTTCTTCTTCTTCTTCTTCTTCTTCTTCTTCTTCTTCTTCTTCTTCTTCTTCTTCTTCTTCTTCTTCTTTGATGCATTCTTCTTCGACACCTTCTTTTTCTTTTTCTTTGACACCTTCTTTTTCAATGAAGAAGTGTAAGAAAATGTCTGCTTGGCTCAATACCAGATTAGCATAGCTTAGCATAGAGATATTTTCTGGACCATGTTTCCTCTCCTCTTGAATCCTCTTCTCCAGACTCTTGTAATCATTTTAGATTTTCACATGACTTCCGAATGTTTATTGTGGATTTTTACTTCTATGGATTCTTCTGCTTATCCCAAAATTTATCAAGTCTTTTCTTTAGAAAATTCACATTTTGAAGACACTGTTCAATTAGGCAGACTATTCCGTATTCTCAGTAGGTGGACATTGAAACAATATTTGGTATATTCATCTTGACCCTTTGTTAGTAATTTTTCTGGTTATTTCCCGTTCCCTATTCTCTTTGTATTTTCTCCCACCCTTCTTGATGAAGTTTAGCAAACATTTTTTAAATGTCAAGAAAAACAAATAATCTTTCTTTGATTCAATTGATTCTTATACTTGTAAAATATTGTGGTATGGAAATAGTCTGTATTATTTTCGGGGAAAAAAATCGAAAAATAGCCATTTGGGCGTTTTTCTTATGCCAAAATGCTGATCTCAGGATTGTACTATGACATCATAGCAGCTGGTAAAAAATTGATCGGAATATATGTTGTTTTAATGATATTATACCTCTTCTTTCCTTCTTTTTCCTATTGATCAACGTAATTGGAAAGGACCAACCGACTAACCGACTGAAAAGCGTTTTATTGAGATATATGGATACATTTTAAAATTACAAAAAATATGGCAACAACATTCAACATTGAAAAGTTATGACCCAGAAATCTTTGGTCCAGACTCTAAGCCACATATGTTGGGCTCCCATTGAGAATCAAACTCACAACAGCATTTACAACTACTTATTTCGCCTAATTTGAGCGTGGGGAACACTAGGATCGAATTCACTACAGCAGTAATTGGTATTTACTTAGTCCATTTTAGTTTGCAAAGTCGCATATGTCAGGCCCCCAGTGAGGACCAGGCTGGAGTAATTGTAATTTGCAAAACTTACCTTAGTATGACATAACTTCACAAGTGTTGGGAAAACAAAGAAATCCGAATCCACTATAATCACTCTCGCCGATCTAGCGCTTTTTGCGCTAGATTGAGCATGTTTCATTATTTGGCAGTGCAAAAATGTGCCAAATTACATCTGGCGTGCTTAAACATTTTGACTATTTTCTACGTATTTCCGACCATTTTTAGCACTATTTTGGTGTGTTTTAACTATCCCTGGTACTTTTAGCATTTTTCTTTAATTTAGTGCTTTTTGGCAGTTAAACTAGCGTGAAAATATTTTTTGAGTAAGCTGCGCTGACTACTGTAGTTGCTGTGTGTCCCAGTCAAACAGCTATTTCATATAACGTATGAATTGAATGAAAAAAGCAAAAAATGGTCTTCACATAAATTTCAGTAAAACAAATCTCGTGTACAGCAAACATGCTGGGGACAAAAACCCCAAAAATCGAAATCGAAAACACTGAGCTGAAGAAAGTAGACGATTACATCTACCTTGGGCAATGAATCTCAATGAAATTCCCGAAAGAAGAAATCAAGCGAAGAATCACTCTAAGTTGGCAAGCTTGCGATAGAGCAAGCTCATCCTTCAACCACAAGAAAATCCCTTTGTCTTGAAAAGATGGCCGACAACCAATGCATTCTCCGTGTAGTCACCTATGGAACTGAAACATGGAACCTAACCAAAAGATTTATCGTCAAACTGCACAGGGGAGAATCATCCCCAATCGCACATGGAGAGATCACAAAACAGCACCGTATATCAGAGAAGAAAATAGGAGTTGGAGACATGATAAAGTCCCCTGGGAATCTCAAGCAGCGGTGAGCTAGTCATGTTGTAAGAATGTCCGACAGTCACGGCTCACAACGCCATGTGCGAAAGTGTGGCATGCAAAAGATGAGATGGCTTGACAAACTAGACAAGTTCAGAAACTATTGGCTCCGCTACGCCCATGATAGAGATGTCCAGTGAATCCTGGGGTAGGTCTATGTCCAACGACGGACGCTAAAAGGCTGCTAATGACGAAGATGATAGAGCCTCTTGAGAGTGGAGATATTTCTTCGAGTCGGACAACTTTTAGTTAAACCTATGTAATATCTATTGATTTACATTCTTAATCTTAATGGCTCGAGTGGTTGGCATGTTAACATTACTGCGACGAGTAATTTTCTCAACGCTTTCTGTGCTATTCGTTTCTTACGATACAGTGTTAGATTAGAATAAGCAGAAGGCACTTGACCTGGGCTTTTGACTTTGTCTAGGCTTAATACTTGAATAGTGAACTGGCCTTTATCATTGAAGCCTCTATGACTGAAGCCGAGAGACTATTCATTCGCAACACGCAAGGAAGCGCCGTCGAAAACTTGTATCAAATTCTTTTTTTTCTCTCTTTAGTTTGAATACATGATATCGAGCAGTGCTTTTGCTTTCCATAACAAAAGCTCTGTCTTCGTTCTATAATCCGTCTTTGGGTGCACTTGTATGTGTCTGTCTGGTCTCCCCTGTCTTTCCAGTATTAAATGATTGATATGTTTAGTTTTGAAAGCTGCTCTTCATTAGAGTAGCCCTACATTCCTGGCACTAGCTTTCTTACAGTTGTACTACCCGTTTCCTTGAGACTACCGATGAGACGTGAAAATATGCATATTGATACATCAGGGAAGGATAGGAAGTAATGTACTGCTAGATATTGAAAGATCTTGGTTTTAGTATGCATGGAGGGATAGAGAGAGAGAGAGAAAAAGATTGAGATAGACCGACAGACAGGGAAATAGAGTTAATGAGAGAAAGTGAGAGAGAATCAATTTTTTTTCTACAAAATTAGATTATAGTTAGATGACATAATGGCCTTAAAAATGATTATGTTTCGATTGTTGCTATTAATGACATCATGAATGCAGAACAACGTTTCATTATTCCAAGTTCAAACCCCGTGAATATTTTCATGAAAAGGGATGCACATTTTGGAGTTAAGTATAGTAAATGCCTCGGGTACAAGAATGATTATTCCCCTAAAAACAGGCAATGGTGAGAGACAAAAAAAAAAAAGAATTACGCGTAGATCATTGATAATTGCAGATATATGTATATAAAAGCTTCCGTATGCCAGAAATCTGATCAGAAAATAATATCATTTCATTACACACCGATTTATCGTGTTTACATAACAGAGTTAGAAATGGATTAAGAAGGAACATGTGAATTACATCTTTAAAACCAGGGCAATAATTGAAGTCATCAGCTTTGGTACAGTTTAGTAGTAATCCCGAAATATTTCATTTCAAACCATGAATTAAGTCCCTTACTTTTTGCCTATTAAATTATTTTGCATTTTCGACGTTGTGTTTTTTGTTTGTTTTTTTTTTGTTTTGTTTTTTTTTTAATTTTACTCCTAATGTAAGACTTTCCAAACCCTAAGAAGGATAGTTCAACCTGTTTTGAATTATTTATTTTTTGGTTGAGAAAATGAGTCAAATTGGCCACACATTCCCGGTGCATGACTCTGTTATGACTTTGTTGATTGCAAAATAATTTGGTTCTTCCTGCATAATGTTCCGGTTTTTAACTGCCAGCTATGAGATGTAAAATAGCTTTGTTCGTATACTTAAGACAGGTACTGTATGTGTGAGTGTGTGTGTGCGTGTGTTCAGGTGTGCGCACGCGTGTGTGTACATGCAAATATGTCTATCAGGATGAGTACGTGGGTGAACGCTTGTGCGTGTGTATACATGTGTGTATGCATACGCTTATGCGTGTCTTAATGTGTGCGGGCGCCTTTGTGTGAATGTGTGAGTGTTTGTGTGTATGAGAGAGAGTGTGAAGTGAGCATCCCTGTGCACGCACGTGTGTGTGTGGAGGCTTCTGTATGTATGTATGGGGGATCCGTGTGTATTAGTGTGAGTGTGCACGCGTACACACCCTCTATTAGAGAACTGATATGGAAGGTGTGTTTCTTCTCACGTCAACAAAGCATTAACTTCCCGTCTTCAATTTCGAACAACTGATATAGAAGCAGGGTTTAATATTCTCAAGATATTACCGACGTCTGCTGATCTGGCAAATCTTTTATCAGCCAGCACAGAAATACTCTCCTCGCTTTTGAAAAAAGAAAGAAAAGAATACTCCCTTCCTTGGAAACAGACCACACCAAGAAAATCCTATCGCAACACACGGTCTTACCCAGGGAATAAGATTAAGTGAATTAAACCTAACTCGCTCCGACACGTTGCAATTAAAGAGAGCAAAATAAAGCATCAGCAAACAGATGCAGATCTATGGGGGTGGTCCAGGGGGTCTTCCAGCCCCCCGCTCGGGCAAAACTCTATTGAAATTTGAATATATATGTATTTTAAGAAAATTCATTAAAAAATGATAATGAATAAATAATTCCAAGTAATCATAATTTAGCCTTGAAAACAAACAGAAAATAGGCCTGAGTAATCATTCAATAGAAACCGTCATGTGATCAACGTTTTTTGGCCGTATACCTTGTTGGGGGTGATCGATAAAAATATTGGGAAAAAAAGGGCGATCAATGAATGAGTTACTTGTCTTGCTTTTTTGTTGGGGGCAGTGATCACTGAAAAAAACCTGAATGTCCAAAAAAGCAAGTGTACACAAAGTAAGGGATCAATTTAAAATAAATTTACATTGCAAACCCCTCTAAAGAATATCTAAGGGGGAATTTTGAGAGAAAAAACAAAACTTTTTTTCTTTCTTAACAAGATAGGTAGTAAATGTTCAAATTTCCAGCCTTCTAGCTCCATCGGTGCGGCCTGTTCGTGTGATACATACATCTTACATACATTCATAACCAGTCAGACCAACTAGATAACTGAAAGAAACCTGTGTTGACATATTCAGTGTCAGTTTTGGTTGACGGTTTTTATCTGGTATCCATCGCCAAATGATTAGTCGGATAATCTTGCTCAAAGATATGAAGAGCACAGAGATTGGCTCTATTGGATATTGTCCGGTTCGGGTTGCAGCCGATGCATCACAACAGATCCAAAGGGATATGGGGGGCCAAGGAAGTGGGACCCAAGAATAGTTTTTTAGGTCTTTACTTTAAAACTCTAAATTTTGGTCATTTTCTAAAATGAGTACTTAAAAATGGCACGGTATTTGGCCATTGCTGGTCCAAAATGACGATAGAGACCCAGAAAAGGACTTTTTGAAAAGAAAAAGGAGGAGTATTTAGATGGTGTGTTGTGGTGTGCAATCGCAAATTTTTTAGGTTGAAGCCTTGGATATGTGACCAGAAGCACCCAGAAACACTCACTAGCGCGTGCACTCATACACGAATACGTACGCGTTAAGAGAGAAGAATATGTAGTCCACTTGACTTGTTGGTCAAGCAGACTATCAGTGAAGCTACAGTGATTCGATACCATTCAAACACTAATTTTGTTTTATCATAGTAAGGGGTACATCAAAACCCTTTCGGCTGTCGAGCCGGGGTATGGATTTGAAAAAAAATTGAGAACCATTGCTCTACTCTTTAAAAAAAAATTCTGTGCTATTTACATCTCTTACTGTCCCCCAACCCTGCTTTGCATTGCAGCCAATAATTGTTCTACTGCGTCAGCCAACAAGAGTTTCCATCTTGTGTTGTTGCTATATCTGTCTAATTAAAACTCCTCAACACTTTAATACAGTGATACTGGACGAGCAGTGCAGGCCTCACAAGGAGGCAATTTAAATGTATTGGGAATTTGGATATGAAGTGCAAAAATTACACGGTATTGTCGAATCAACTTAGCCTCACGAATGCACTTTCCCCGACCAAACAGCCACGTGGACTACAGATTCTTCTCTCGTTAAGTGTCTGGGTGGGTGGGTTCTTTTTGGGTGCTCCTGGTCACATGTTTGGGTCTACAACCGTTAAAATCGACCTGAATGCATCACTAGGGACTATCTGAGAACGCTTTTGTTTCGAAATTCTTTAAAAATGCTCAAATCTGGTGCTGGTATATTTTAGGTAACTCTTGATAAAAGATCTATTTTTTTTTAAAATAATTAAATAAATTTATCTTAGATAATTCTTTTAGATAATTTCAAATAACATTAGTTGAAGATAATTTTTTTAAAAATAATTTTAGATATTCTTTCAGATAATTGATTTTGGTACACGTGCAGGCTACGGTAATTCATTTATACAAGTTAAGGATATCATTTAATGATTCTACCATAGCTAGTAACGAGGACATCCGATTTTTTTCCAATTCTGATGACGGGACATTGGGCGAAAAGGGTTAAAAATTGATAACTAAAATCGTTGAAGCACAGTAGGTAATACTTACCAAAGACAAAACTTGATATCTTTCTAGATTTAGGTAAGGTTTGTTGCGGCTGGAATTGATTCTTGCCCTTATATAGAAAGAGGCGGGTTGATAATAATCGACGAATTCTTGAGGAGCCAAGCTGTTGCTTGCAGGTCTCCACGCAGCGCGCATACTGCTCATGAACTGCATTACTCACTTGATGCAAAGTAGTCGATTGGTGCATTGGGTTTGTCGTCAGTGAACAAGAACCATAAGTTCAAAGATGCGTCCACCGTGAGTAGTAGTAGCAGTTCCAGGAAGAGAAGATAGAAGAGCAAGTAGTCTTTCTTTCAGCTAATTGATTCTCATAATTATTATGCATGGATGGAAATATCCCGATAGTATTACTTTCAATAAATGAACCCTAAATTGCTATTTTTGTCATTTTGGGGCCATGTTTTGGCTTTTTTTTTCTATTTATAAAAATGATGAACTTGTACGTTCGATTAAGACATCATGGCAGTTGGTTTCTCAATAGTGTCACACCATTGATGATACCACACCTCTGTCTTCTAATTTTTTTCAATTAATGTAACTAGGACAGACCGACAGCCCGAGCAAGAAGCATCTTATTGAGATGTATGGACACGTCGAAAATACGATTTTCAGCTGCTTTAGTATCTCAAGCATCGATCGCCGGCACTGACTGATATACCGAAATATTAGTTACGTCCCTTGCTCAATGTTGCCAATTTAGATGTTTTTCAACTGCCAACCCACCTGAAATAAAAGCTGTAAAGGGGATTGTTTTGTTTGTTGAAAAGTAAAACTATTTACGATTAACCTCTCATAATCAATAAAGCTGTAATTTCTGACGAGTCAGTAGTAAAAACAATATTTACTTATAGTCAAGGCCTTTTTTTTTCTTAAAAGTAACCTTCTTGTCTTTCTCTTCTGGTATTTTTGTCATCACTTTCTCTCTTCCTGAAGGCAAAAAAAAATTACTATCAGCTCACGTGAACTCACATGAACTCACGCAAGCTCACGAGGTCTCTAAATTACGAAAATCAGCGATAGAATTCATGCATCATTCACGTCGCCTCACGTGATTTCACATCTGTTCTCTAAATAGTACATGTCTAGGTTAATTTGTGCGGAAATAGAAAGTGTGTGATACGAATGAACATGAGCAGATCAGCAAGGACTCGTGATATCACACGACTTGAAGTGTGTGTCCTAGCCATTCCAATAAGCGTTCGAATGGTCTGCATTCTATCAAACCCTCACGTGAACTCACATGAGTTCACGCTACATGATCGCTACGTGATCCTGCCTGGAGTGTCTTGTCTCATCCGTGTCTTGCTCTCATCCATCTGTGTTCACCCCAAACTACCCCCTACTTATCTGCCCTTTAACGTTCACCACAACAGGCGAAGGACATAATTCCACAGGGGAAATAATTCGCAGAAAATACCACGAGAGAAAAAACAAACATCATGATAATTGTATGGACAGAGTCGCCTCCCCTGTTGTGACGAAAATGAAGTTAAATAAATGAATAAATATACTCTGATGATGAAGTGTGATTTTCTCGGTTTACTGATCGTAAAATCGGATTATTCCACTGTGTCTATGGGGAAGTCAGATAAGTTGCTTTCCCTTTATACACACTTAAACAGATGAAATAGTATGCAAAAACTTACTACTTATGTAATGAACAATGTGATTTTGATGTCTGTGACACGTGACTCTCTCAGTCAGGGATAAATTTACTATTGATAGAAAGGCTCCTTTTTTCACCATTTGAAATTATGGACTTTTCAACTGAAACAAATTTTCAGTTATTTTTCTCTCGGAAATAGTTTCATGACGATTCTGATAGATATCCGTAATTTTTTTTTTCACGATCTTCTCACCGGCCTTTGTTTTCTGAGATTATTATTATTATTATTATTATTATTATTATTATTATTATTATTGTTATTATTATTATTATTATTATTATTGCCGCTGCTGCTGAACCAAGAAAGTAAACTATGATCCATTATTTTTCACTTACATTTGAGTCACCACAGAAACAACAAGTACTTTGATTGAAACTCAAATATATCCGTGACTTATGTCACGAATATTGACTATTTACAGTATATACTCGAGTAAAGGTCAATTTCATGTAAAAGTCAGTCCCCTATCTTTTGCCTAAAGAAATAGCATATTTTCATGTATTTCGTAAAAGTTGATCCTAATTCGGACAACAGATCAACAATTGTGGATCAAAGTATCATCCTGAACATAAATGTTACGATGAGGCAATTAATTTGTCTCTGCTATTATGTGTGTATCAAAACGCACGCCCTACCAAATACTTTACAGGGAAATCATAATTGATGCTACGTTGCAATTATAAATACCGGTAGTTACATCATCTGAATGATCCATTACTCCTGAATTCAGTGGTGATCTGTATTTTTTAAGGAAATGCTACATTTCTGCTTAATCTACTTGCTGGTCATGTAAACAGTCACGGGTGGGAACGTAGCTGGACCGAAATTCATTAATATTATATTATAACTGGATCAGTATATCACACAATCATATCTCATATGCTAGGCCGATATGTAATTACCGGTAGATCACTATAATTACTATATCTCTAAATGGGTACTTACGGTAATTGCAGGGTAATTCCGTAATTTGAAATCCTGATAACACAAGTCTGTCTACCATTTGCAGATGTAAACACAGCTATGGATAGCAACACAATTAGCCTTTATTGCATTAACGATATAACTGCCAGTTTCAGGCTGTCATTTTTTCTTGAACAAGATACTTCTGATCTATTTTCTTTTCATTAAAGCTTTACTCTTGTTTCACAGCATAACAGAATTTTGATTCCTACCTGCATTCTTACAATATTCAATAAGACATGCATATGTTGATGATTCCTCCAAGTTATAGTGATCAGTGAGACTGTGTGATAGTCAAATGTATGATAATATTTTATCTGAAAAAATACCAATAGCTTAAAATGTTAGAGCAAGAAAAAGAAAAAAGACGAAAGAAGGAAAAAGTGGAAATGAAAGAATTTGGTACGAAACTTTTTGAAATCTTTAAGAGTTAAACGGTCCTATTTATGTTTCGTTAGTCAGACGAGTGATTTGGTGCGTAGAAACATTGGTATTACTGTAATTCATTGTTGTTTATTTTATTTATTTAGATACCATATGTGCATCTACTGATTGATATAGTATTTTTACTCAAAAGATGTTCTAAAGATTCGACTTTTGCATTAGTATATACGGTGATTAATAAAGGATTCTCATGAACTCGCAAAAACTGGATACTTGTAACGTCTTAAACTATTGGTTTCGTTACGAAATGAAATACCAGACATTTGGCACTTAACATTTTAGGCCAAGAATTCATTTGGCTATTTGTTCTTTCTGTTTAACATGATAACTATTGCTAGCTGAGATATACAAGAAATTCAATGACAACGTTATGTTCTGCAACTATAACGATGCTTAGGGCTAAGTTGTTGAACAAGACTTGGAGGGTTGAATTATACCAGAGCGAAATGAGTCACAGAATGAGAAAAGTTTTTTGTTTCTTAAAAAAAAAACAAGAATCATATTGAATTCAAATACAGTCCCCACTTTTCGAAAGTTCGCTTTCGGCAACTTTTTCAAAAAAAAAAAAAATACCAAAAGCGAAAATAGCGCTCAGCTTTCGTTCTTGACCTCAGGATGAACATAGGATAAGAGGTACTGACATCTGGTGACCCCTGGACTCGGGTTCAGGTGAATTTTGTTATTTTCGAATGTCAGAGAGACAGCTGCCGCATACTACCCGCGAATTTGGTTACAAGGATAACTTGACCACATGAACATAGGATTGGTGGCGCTGAGCCTTGTATCCCCTACAAATGAGTTTAGGGTCCAAACTACCTTTTCTGCCCTAATTTGTAAGTTTCTATTCATCGGTAGCAATAATGATCCAGTGGTTAGAGTCAAAGAAAATGAAATCGGCCGACCGAGTTCAAACTCCGATGGAGAAAATCAAAAAGAGTTTTTATCTCGTAAACTTATGTGCTTTTGATCGTTCATTCAGACCATTAAAAGTTCCGAAAATCTGACAGTTATTAGACATTTTTTCAAGTTTTTGTTGGTTTTATTTACAATTTGATTATCATGTAGTCCTGACTGGGGCTTGCATCAGCGCCGCTCCTCCTCCGGTTAGGTATTTGCCAGAGCCAACCCTGATATGCGCAAGAACGTACACCCTCGTCTTGATTTAAAATCTGTCTAAAATATAACTTGCTTTTTCGCATTGTTATATTTGAAGTTTTTCTGTCCCCGGCGACAACAGGTACCCAGCTAGTATCTATCCATATAAAAACCTTGTATGCAAATAAGTATGTTCAATCGTATAATTGGTTGTGTGGTTCGTATGTTTTGTCCAATTCCTGTTATAACTTTAAGGTTATAATGGATTGGCCCAAGTGAAATAGATTAACATAAATAGTAAAAACAATTATTGGGATGCAATAAAATAAGACAGATTCTTAGGGCATAACAGTAAATGATTCGTCACAGAATCGTTGGATCTTTGAAAATAAAATGAAATAAAATGAATTAAAGAAAATAGATGTGTGAGTTTATTTTGTAATGAAATAAGTTGTATTTTTGATTAAAGAAGTTTATTCCAATGACTTTTTTTCATATCGCATGATATCAGTAGTGATTTTTATGATACAATATTTTGTCTTAATAATTTATGTCCGATCACCCTTTAAAACTATTGAGTTGAGACTCAAGGAACCTTGATATTAGAAAACTTGAATTATCATTTTAGAAAATAAATTGGCTTCATGCTCCTTAGTGTCGAGTTATACATAAATAACCCTGTCATTTTAATGGGTACGTGCTGGAGTATATATATATATATATATATATATATATATATATATATATATATATATATATATATATATATATATATATATATATATATATAAATATATATATATATATACACACACACACACACACATACTCACATATATATATATATGTGTGTGTGTGTGTGTGTATGTGTGTGTATACATGCGTGTGTGTGTGTGTGAACATATGGAAGACACATAAACAGGAGTAAATACAGAAAATGAATTTATTTCATTTTTTAAAATCATTTTGTTTCACTTATTCGCTGACCAGTATCGATTAAACAGCCGTTTTCAAATAGGGTGGTGGTTACTCTGTTGTCACTGGGTCAAAGGGGGTTTTCGTCGAGTGGGAGAGGATGTACAATACTGAGAGAGAGGGGGGTTATTACATGTTATTTGTTTGTTTACGCTCATAGAAACTCTTAAGACTTCATGCCTGGTTATCACACATGAAACCATCTTGAGTTGAGTTGAGACTTTTAAAAAAACTGAAGATTGTGACACTTAGATTATCAAAAATGAATTGCCTGATAAAATAGCTTTAGAATCCTTAGTGCCGATCCATATATATATATATATATATATATATATATATATATATATATATATATATATATATATGTCCGTTTTACAAGTCATATACGATCTGATAATTATAAAAGTCCCCAAAACGCAAGTCATTCCTTGTCACAATCTGAAAACATGGTTAAGTGATAGGGAATCAAGATTGAGAAGGAAAATACAATTAAATGAAAAGGCAATAAAAGTTTTTATGAATAGTAATGAACGGCAGGTACATGAAAATTTAAATCATTACATCTTTGAAATCAATATTCTGACTCTAGCTCAATATATGACAGGCAAACATATATTCAGTGTAATTTGGATGCTGATAGGTGGTACAATGACTCTTAATACCTCTACATCAATCATTGATTGTAATATTTAACATGGTTCATATTTCTATTAATTTTTGACTGAATTTTCTTCTGTCATTTTTTTTTCTTTTTGCTTTTCATGACTAAGCAGCCTAAAATTGGAATTGTAAAAAATAGCTTTGGATGAGATTTGAACTTGCATTCCCTGTCTCTAAGATTCTATCTGACATGGCCTGCACTTGACTGATTTTAAAATATATTAGTTGGCAATGTTGCCAATTTAGCATCTAGCTAGTTTTAGTCCTGGTAGCGTGAAAATCGTTAAATCAGCGCCTTTATTTTCCCCTTGTCATTTTTTGACAATCTTTTGACTGTTTCAGCATCTTCTGGCATCTTGTTGGCAACACAGGAAAAATCCCTAAATCTAACATCCTTGGAAAGCAAATTATTTCATGAAATCATTAAAGGAGGGTGTGCTTGCGTATACACACCCTCAACATATTGACAAGCATATACTGTTGGGCAGCAGACCTACGTCGACCAGTGCATAACCTTGCACAGGACTGCATATCTCCTCCTAAAATATTAAGAATTAATTTTTGCTCACTTTTGGCGTCAGTACCAAAGCGAACTACAGGATTTGAATTGTGCCTACATTTCATTTTGCGTGTAGATATGGGTTTGAAATGGAGTTTCGGTTTTCCATTTGAAAAAAAATGTTTTATTGTTAGGTTAGAATTAGATTCCTTTAAAAGAATACTGCCAAAGTGAAAAAGAAAATGTAAAATTTTCTCCATCAGTTTACGCTGTCCGTATTGAATTCGTTTTTACGCCGTTTCCAAACACTGGTGTATTGTTGCTTTCATTGATTTCTGTAGTAATAAAATTAGAGTTTCTTCCAAACACAAACACTGCAGAAATCGTGGGACGTTTTTTTTTTTTGTAAAATTCGACCTAACTAAAACAATTTGAGATCTGCTGATTTTGAATAGGCTTTTGCTTCCCCCCTGTGATATGAAGTTCTCGACTTTTAAGAGTAAAAATACACGTACATACATACATACAGACATTGGTATTTTATAATGAAGAAAAGTCACATTTTTCACTGCTGATTATTCTTTGTATGTTTTTTTCAAGTGAGATAGGAGAGAGGGGAATAAGTTAGGCTCTTCTATTTTTGCGTGTATATCACTACTAATACTACTGCTGATGATGATGATGACTAGGTAGTAGCACGGACAAAAATTCCATTAACTATAAGCATCTCTGATTCTTTGTGGATAAAACTGATGTTTTTCTAAAAAAAAAAAGACAAGAACACGCAAACTGAGGGTCCAATTGAAGTATCAAATACTCTAAAAAGTACCCCCAACCCGTAAAAAAAAAAATTTTTAGGGGGAAAATTCTGAAAGAAATAAATGTATACATTTTCAGCCCTCTAATTCTATTGTTGCTACATGTACGCATGACATATACATTCATAGCCAGACAGATAAACATAAAAACTGAAGGAAACTTATGTTTTCTAGTAGAAAATTCAAAGATTTATAGAAAGTTGACATATAAAATAATTTTGTTCAAGGAATGTCTTTTTATTGCCAGCATCATACCATAGATTCGAAAGTTTGCTTTTCGAAAGTTTGTAACGCACGCTATCTACTTCTCTCTTCGAAACCCCACTTTCCAGTACAAACCACCACCATGATATGCAATTATTCAGCCTAACATAATATCCTTATTACTTGGGGAGTCGGGTAGAGTAAGGTAAAGCGTCACGTCTCTTGAGAGACAACCCCTAATTGAGAATGACGGCCGGTGATGAACTTCTGGTTTCTGTTGTGTGCGCCAGCTTAGTGATCCTTGCAAGTCTCAAGTCTGGCCGAGGCCAGGATTCTATACCTACAATGACTGCTCCCTTGGTAGGATGCAAATCCACCGAAAGAATATCTCCACCGTAATCACACAGCTCAGAGTGTACTCAATTAGCTGCTGAGTGCACAGTGAAATGTATCCTAATGAAGTGTTTTCAACACTCTTCGCTCATACCGGAAATCGAACTCAGGACCTTCTGTATGGTAAGCAGGCGTGCTAATCATTACTCATTGCGCTATCTGAGCGGACCAAGTATCCAACCCGACTTTAGGGGTCAGGGAACACTCAAAAAAAAGTTTCCTTATCTAAATGAATGGGAGTTACTTTTTGCTTCACGCCAATTCGGCTGAGAGAAGTTTTTCATAGGTATGCTCTATTCTCAGATATCGGGGAAACATGTATATCTGTGATTTTGTTTACACAGTAATCAACTTATATGGTCAAGTAGTTTTTTGCTGGAACACTCGTCGTCATCTTCCTGATCGCTTTTTAGCTGCTGGAATTATCTTCGTTAACCTCCTGGTGCCCACGGGACTGCAAAGACAGTAGGAAAAGACCATGCACCAGATGAAAGGATGAGATAGATGAATATGTTGGTAAGACATGGCAGAGGTCAGTGCAATCAGGGTCTTCATAAAGGGGAAGAGGAAAGGCTTTTGTCCGGCAAAGGACTTATAATGGCTGCTGCTGCTGCTTATGATGATGATGATCTATGTGGTGTTAAGGATGGTGATTTTTTGATGATGCTAATGGTTATAGAAGTGATGAGGAGGAGGGTGATTGGACTGATGATGATGATGATGATGATAGTAGCGATGATGATGATGCTGATTGTGGTGGTAGTGATGATGATCTTGATGATGAAGGATGCTCGTTAGCCGATAGATGGCGCCGATCTGACCGTTGCGTTTTGACCTAAAGCTTGTTAGTAATTTCTTCACGTATTCCTTCCTAAGGTCGTATTTGCTATAACACACCGTAGTCCTTAACGTCCAAAGATGCTCTCCATTTGTGAAGAAGAACAGTTACTGGGTTCCCCATTAATCTCCTCCTCTTACTTCTCCTCCTCCTTCTCCCCCTCCTCCGCCTCCTGATATTGAGAGCATAACCAAAAAAAAAAAAAAAAGGAATCCAAGTGTGATAAGTATCGGGAGAGGAGAACAATTTGCAAGGAAAGTTTGGTGAGTTGAAGGCAGGGCGGGAAAAAAAAGAAAGATTGAGGAAAGGAGGAAAGAGTGAGAAGCGGAGCCACTGTCAGATTTTTTTACTTTTAAAAAGCTTACGTCAAAAGGTACCAAATCGTCTGCAAAGGTACCAAAATAACTTAATGCCAATAAATACTACGAGGCATACCGCATGGCAGTGATGGTACTTGTAGTAAGATTTTCCCTACCAGCTTTGGTCAAACATCATCATAATCATCATGTTAGGGTTAGTGGACATTCACCAGACCTCTCTATCATGAGCATCGCGGAGTCAGTACTTTTTAAATATTTCTTGTTCGTCATGCCATCTCGTATTTAGCCGTTCGCAACTTCGCATATGATCTCTGGGGATCCACTATCGTCCTTACCTACATCTAAATCTTAGTGGAGTTTATAATTTCCTTGTGAATCGATCTACATCTCGCTTGACTATTATTATGTCCTCTATGCATATAAACATCATTGTCGCTTGTAACACGCTAAATGTTTGTTCATATCCAAGTGTTTAGATGAGCTCTTAATTCATTTTCTTCATCTTTTACAAAATAAGTTTTGAATGAAAGGGGGTAAAAATTGCATTATTCAAAGCAAGATTTATTTTTGTTTTTATAATCTCTGTAGATTTTTGTGCCACCAATAAAGTACAGGATCGGCTTTCTATTGTTATTGAGTAATAAAACGATCTCCAATAATTAATACGCCATTAATTCATGAGATGTCCCTGGTCATAAAGAGAGGGATCGGTTTTCTATTCACATTTTGTTGTAAAGTGACTACCCTTCATGATTAATACATTTCTATTCATTAATAATAATATTAATTAAACGCTATTGTCAGGGGGAAGGGAATTGTGCATCGATCCTCCTTTATTCAATCACCTTTTCCATGGTCCAGTGTCCACCCTTCCACCAAATATTATTGATATTCATCGAGAACTTTCGAAGATATTGTGTGGACCGACATGAGCTTTTGGCGATATTTTGTGGTTTGGACCTATAATTACAAGGTGAGAAAGGTAATTGCACATGGATCCGCCCTAATATTTCAAACTCTATGGCTCAGCCTTCAACAAACGAAGATTGAAGTTCATTGAGAACCTTCGGAGATCTCTTGCAGACAGTTACGATGTATATGTTTTCGTCCTTTGATACGATGTTTTGTCACTTTCACACTATTTTTGCTTCCAATTTTGATACAGTATTTCCCATCCTGTTGATACGTTATTTAGTCATTCCTCTGATGCAATAATTTATCCTTCCGACCTTTCCATACGTCAGTTCTGTCTCTCCTTGATACTTCATTTATATGACTTCTTTAACATGTTATTTTGGTTACACCATTGATACGTTGCTTTTGTCACTCCTTTGGTACGGTATTTTTCACCCCCTTTGACACATTGTCTTTTCACTCCGTCAACCCTAACCCTACCCTAATACGTTATTTTTTTTCATTCCCCCGACATTTTTGTCATCCCATTCTCCCGCCCACCAATCCTTTGGTACGGTATTTTTTCATCCTTTGATGAGTTTTTCACTTCTTTCACACTTTATTTTTTCACCCTTTTGATACGTTACTTTTTGCACTTCTTTGATAACTCAATTTTTTCACCCATTTGGTACTGTACTCTTGTCAACCACGTTTTTTGTTCACTCCTTTGATTCAATATTTTTTGTCACTGTTTTGATATTCATCACTGATTTTTCCCATTTGATACGTCAGTTATCCCACTCAATCCATAGGTGATGTCACTCCCTTGGCACATTATTTTTGTCACTCCTTTGATAGATTATTCTTCACTACTTTGGTATGTTGTCTTTTCATTCCTTCGATACATTTCCGTCACACTTTTGATACGTCGTTCTTTCTTTAATACACATTTGATACATTTTTTCATCCAATTAACACGTTATTTTTATCCTCTATGCTTATTTGTCACTCATTTGATGCTTTTTTTTCACTCTTTTGTTTCGCTCCTTGAATTTTTTTTTGACTATTTTGATACGATGCCTTTTCACCCCTTTGAAACGTTAGTTTTGTCACTCTTCTGATACTTTTTTTTTGTTTGTTACGCTGATACGTTATTGTTTAAATTCCTTTGATACAGCATTTTATTTCACTCCTTTCATACGGTACTTTTTTCACTCATTAGATTTTTTGTCACTCTTTTGATAGATTTTTTTCTTTTACTTTTTTTACAGAATATTTTTTTCATTCTAGTCTACGGTATTCAATTATCCTATCCGTCAGTATTTCAAAGTCCTACTGAATCCTTGGTCTACAACTTTCACTGAACACATTGTCACGTTTATGATTGTACCACCCATCTCACGATGCCTTCAGTTGTGTTTATTCTGAGCCAATGTTTTACAATTTACCACAATGTGATCAATATTTTCTACTCGCTCGTTACACAAGCAGCACTTACTTGTTGAAGATGCATGATACATTTCCTTCTTTACTGCATTAGAATTTAGTGCTTGGTCTTGGGCAGCAACCAATAAACTCTCCGTTTCTCTTTCCGAATATCGACTCCGGAGCCACTCCCACGACGATTCAACCTTCCTTATTTGTTTGGTTTATGTATGAAACTAGCAATGTAATTGCATTTCTTCCGGTGTTTCCTTTCTTTCATGAGCTAATCTATTTTGGTACACATTCTTCTCTACAAAATCAGCTCCAGTGATTCCTAATTCTGCAACAGCCTGTTAGTTATTCTTCATAATTTTCACAAAGTAATAGTTCACTGCCCTTTGCTCTCCATCCTTACAATTTGCAATGCCTTCTCGTTCATGTATAAATGACTAATAATTGCCTTAGGATAAAACACCCGAAGCATAGTTCGGGTTTTTTCCTTGTGTTTCTGTCATACACATTTAATTCATCTGTCGTCCAATTTACTGTTCCTGCATTATAACGTACTACAGCAACAGGCAAAGCGTTGATCGCACTTATCAAATTTCTAGAATTCAGTTTAGATTCAAAAAGAAGTTTAAGTCGTTTCAAGAATGTTGATTTCACCCTCTTCTTCATCACTTCATGCATGATATCATTTAATTTACAACCCAAGTTGGCTTTTCTAAATGTCAGTGAGATTGGCATGAATTCAACGAAAAAAATACAACGGGGAGAAAGGGAAATAACCCCTATTTACTGCTACATTTCCCAGCAATTCATGATTAACCATTCGTTATCAGGTAAATCACACTATCGCTGAGGAAGTTGATGATATGTGTTACCTTTGTCCCAGCTTGCATGGATCTCTTCTAAGTATCTTTACGTCATTTTCAAATCGTCTCTTCCACCAAGGATCCAGTTTCCCTTTACATTGCTCTTATATTTGGTTACACCTAATCTCTCACCAACAACCACAGCAGTATAAATAACATTTTAGGTGTCAGTAATCTTAGTAGTTATAATATACTCCAAGATAGCGTCAATCTTCTGGGTTTTGGCTAAGCTTTTCCTTCTGTAATGTACCTCAAATCTAATGGCTCTGTATTCACAGAATTACTTAGAATTTCTTTTAATCGCATCAAAATACTTCGTTGTTTTTATAATCATTCCTAGCATATATACCCACCAGATATGATGGGGCTATTAAGGTATGGATCGGCACCAAGGAGCCTAAAATTATTTCAGGTACTTTGATTTTAATAAATTAAGTAGTTGGTTTTTAATAATTCAAGTATCCTAATTTCGATTTTTTCTCAAGTCTCAACATATCTCAAGCTGTTTTCATGTGGGATGATCAGACTTGAAGTCTTTGGAGTTTCTAGGTCGTAATTTTTTATGTTATCTCATATTAGGAAGATAAATCAACCAATGAAATCATCACATTTGACCGCAAACAAACAGAAATATAAACAAACTAACGAATGGAGAATATGGAGATGATTATTATTATTATTATTATTATTATTTGGAATCTCACACCAGTTGCCTGGTGGTAACCGCTGGAGTTTGAGTGACAGCAAGTCTCCTCAAGTCTCCAGCCCTCCTCTCCTAGTACTAGCAGGTCGCAGTAATTCTGCGATTTACAGTTTCACACCGGTTGCCCAGTGGTTATCGCTGAGGGCTGAGTGACAATAAGTCTCCTCAGGTCTTCAGCTAACGTCTCCTCCCTCTTTCGCATATCATGACAGAGCTACAATTCGTTGCAGTACTTATATCTCTAGCACCTTCCTCAGTACCCGTGCAGTTCCCAGTAGTGCTGTGGTCTGTACGGTCTCTATCCTCCCCCTAATCCCGATCTCCTCCAGTCTCTCCCTCAGCGTTCTGGGGACAGTTCCTAGTGCTCCCACTATGACTGGTACTACCCTGGTTTTCATGTTCCACATTTTCTTTAACTCCCTTGCTAGGTCCTGGTATTTTTCCCTTTTTTCACCCTCCTTCTTTCTTACTCTATGGTCTGCAGGCACAGCCACGTCTACTATTTGGCAGGCCTTCCTTTTTTTGTCTACTATTACTAAGTCCGGCCTTCTTGCCTGGATGAGGTGGTCAGTTTGGATGTCAAAGTCCCACAGTAGTTTGTGGTTGTCATTCTCCAAAACTGCCTCTGGCTTGTGCTGATACCACTTTTCCCCATGGTTGAATCCCATTTGTTTACTTAGTTCCCAGTGTATCATCGTTGCTACTCTATCGTGTCTATGCTTATACTCCTTCTGGGCGAGTTGACTACATTCACTAGTTATGTGGTTTACTGTCTCATCTCTTTCACCGCACATGCGGCATTTGCTGTTTGTCTGTGTTCTGTCGATTTTTGCTTTTATGTAGTTTGTCCTTATGCTTTTGTTTTGGGCTGCCATGATGAGCGATTCTGTTTCTCTCTTAAGGTTTCCCTTTCGTAACCACGTCCATGATTTCTCGTCTGCTATATCTTTTATCTGTCTTTTAAACTCGCCGTACAATTTTTTCCCTTCCCACTTTTCTTTTCTAGTTTGCTGTACCGTTCCATTGCTTTCTACTTTGTTTGTTGCACTATCCCTCGCGCTCTTTATGATTTCTTCACTATTTGTTTGCACATATTTATCTAGGACTACTTTAGCTCTCTGGACACAATCTTCTATGCTGATGAGCCCCCTACCACCTTCTTTTCTCTTCACGTATAGTCTATCTGTATCATCCCTAGGGTGTAATGCTTTATGCATCGTCATAAGTTTCCTTGTTCGCCTATCCATTGATTGGAGCTCTTCCTTTGTCCATCCTAGGAATGGTCCTGTATACCTAACTACTGACACAGCCCAGGTGTTCATTCCTTTTATTAGATTTCTGCTATTTAATTTGGTTTCTAATATTTTCCTTATCCTTCTAAGGTATTCCCTCTTAATTTTCTCCTTCATCTCTTCCCGTTTTATCGTGTCACATTCAAGGACACCTAGGTACTTGTATCGGTCTTGCGCAGTCAATGCCCTAATCTTGTTGTTGTCCGGAAGTTCAATTCCCTCAGTCATTGAAAGCCTTCCTTTGTGCATTACCATGATTGCGCATTTTTCTATCCCAAACTCCATTCCTATGTCCTCACTATATTCCCTTACTTCGTTGAACAGAGTCTCAAGCTCTCCCCTGTTTTTCGCAAACAATTTAATATCGTCCATGTACATTAAGTGGTTGACCTTTCCTTTTGTTTTAGAGAAGTGGTATCCTTTGCTGTTTTTCAGGATTCTGTTAAGCGGTATCATTGTTAGAACAAATAATAGTGGGGACAACGAGTCTCCTTGGAAGATTCCCCTTTTTATCCCTACCTCGGCTAGTTTGTCCCCTGCGGCTGTCAAATCTACTTTCCAGTCTTCCATTGAATTACCAATGAATTTAACCACCGGTTCGCTAATTTTGAACATTCTAAGGCATTCGAGTATCCAGCTATGTGGAATCATATCGTATGCCTTTTTGTAATCTATCCATCCCATTGCGATATTCTTTCTCCTTTTCCTTACTTCTTTTAAGATCATCTGGTCTATGTAGAGTAAATCGTTTGCCCCTTTGGTTCCTATCCTACACCCTTTCTGTTCTTCTGGTAGTAGCCCCCTTCTATCCATTGACATGTATATTCTCTCTGCTATTTGCCCGGTCAGGATTTTCCACATAAGTGGTAGGCAAGTGATTGATCTATAGTTGCTTGCTATGTTCCCCTTTCCCGGGTCTTTTTGGATGAGGGTGGTTCTGCCTTTAGTCATCCATTCTGGTGCTTTGCCTTCATTCAGACAATTTTGGAGTAGGTGAGTGAGTCTGCCGTGTAACGTGGTAAATTTTTTGAACCAATACCCATGGATCCCGTCGGGACCCGGTGCTTTCCAGTTGGCTACTTTCCTAAGAGTATGTTTCAATGTGGTTTCATTCAGTACTATTGGTTCTCCCTTGTCTATATCTCCTAGTTCTTTTCTCATGTTTCCTAACCATTGCGGTGTTACGTTATGTCTTTTTGGGTCCCCCCATATGCTATTCCAATAGTTCTTGGCCTCTGTGGCATCTGGTTTCATATCCTGCCCTCTTTCCCCATTTAAATCTCGGTAAAACTTTTTCTCATTGTTTTGGAATGTGCGGTTTTGTGTGTATTGGGCCGTTCTTAGTCTGTATCTTTTTAGTCTTGCCTCTTTAGCTAGTCTTTTCTGGTGTAACTCTTCGACTACAGTTGCGATGCCTTTTTGCGCTACCTTATATTTGTTATAAAGTCTTACTCGTGGTCTGTCTGTGTGTGGTGTATTTCTAAGCAGTACTTCGTCTCTCTGTAGTTGGGAGATCTGCCTTTGTAACCTTTTCTCCCAGTTGGGTTTCCCTTCCCTATTATTGCTCAGGTTCCTATCTTGTGTTGTGAAGCTTTGTGCTACCATTTTCGCCCCTGCATAAATTAGGTTGTTGAGTTCTAGGAGGGTGTCTGTTTCTATGTGCTGTAAGAGGCAGTTGACCTGTTCGGTCACTTCTCCGACTTTCTTTCTGTCTTTGTCTCTTAGGGAGGGGAGTGTTGTTTTCTCTCCTCGCATGATCTCTTTCAAAGCATGTATTTTGGTTTTCTCTTCTTCCGTTGGTGCCTCGTCATCACCCTCTGATACATAGCTTACTGTGGGGGTCTCATGGGGAGTTATTCTAGTTTTGTTATTGGTACTAATTGTGCTGGGGGGGCATTCTTCAGATGTGTCACCTGAACCTCTCTCTACATTAATGCGAATCTCTAGTAGTTCAGTCTCAGACAGCCATTTCTTCTTTTGAATTTGCTTTACTTGGTCAGCAAGGCGTTGGTTCGATACTTCCACATCAGATTTTTCCCTCCATATTTGGAGCATACGCTCCCTATAAGATCGCACTGAAGGCTTGCTTTTAAAGTAACAATACATAACTAGTCTATTCTCCTCCTTTGTCCATCTCTTTCTCTTGTTTTTTATAGCAGTCACTCCGAGAGGACCGCGCCTTCCCTGGGTGTCGTAAGTGGTATATGAGTCTTGGCCAACAGTAGCTATGTGACGACTGTGTCCCTCCTGAAGGCCATTAAGGGTACACGAGCCGGAGTTTTGGCCAGCAGTCACAGGATGACGACCGGGTCCCTCCTGGTGGCTAACAAGGGAACACCTGCCGGTTACGACACACAAATCTTGAATTTGTGCCCCGTTTTTTGCGGTAAAATGGTTTGGTTGTACTGTCATGATAGGGGTTTTTGGTTCTTTGAGGTAGCGCCAGACCTTGGTGGGTTGGTTAAGACCGATGTGGTTCAGAAATAACCGAAGAGCCCCACCAGCTCTTTTTGGTTCTTTTAAGGTAGCACCAGACCTTTGTGGGTTCGTTGAGGGCAATGAGCTCAGTGGTATTCTCAGGGTTCCACCAGTTCTTACAATCCATGGTACGACCTTACATGGATAGGCCATTCTGCTGCACAGATATATCTATTTGGTGGTATGACCATCCCCTCCTAAATTCAGGCCTAAAAATTAGCACTAAGCTTCGTCTGGGTGAAATTAACAACCTTGGAGATCATACGTATACTTAGTATAAGTCTCGCAATCTGTGTTCTTGTCCCACGGTGGATTTCCCCCTGCTAGCCTCTATCTACTGAGGGGTCCTAACGGTCAGTGGTGGACAGACTCCATTCATTCATACTCGGGGGAGGGGTAGCTAGGCATTACTTTCCCATAAGGCACCTCTTATCTCGGTGGGGGGGGGGGGTGGAGAATTATTAATTTTAAACTATAAATTATAAATTTAATTCCACTTACCAAGAAACAACAGACCACTCTCTCAACTTTTTTTTTTGTCTTTTTCATTAGGCAGAAAATGGCAGTGGGCAATTCATCGAGGTGAAAACTTATCGGAATCGCAAAGAAAACCATCTCAGAAGTAGAAATATCAATATGTCAAGAATAATCATTCTTAAAGCCTAAAGTAAAATATCTTTTGAACCTTCGAAAATCATCAAAATATCAAGAATAATCACTTAAAGCCTAAAGTAAAATATCTTTTAAACCTTCGAAAATCATCACAGGGCTCATTCAGGGGAGAGGCCTGCGGTCCAAATGTTACAACTACCACTTATAATTATAATTAAAATTATTATCATTATTGAGACAATATACATATAAGAGTTTAGTCTGAGTTAGTTTTCAAAGTCAATCACCAGAAATCATTCAAAGAAAGAAAAGAAATTTACCTCTTTGCCATAAGGTTAAAATGCTGCTTCTACCCTCTGTCTCGCAATCTGTGTTCTTGTCCCACGGTGGATTTCCCCCTGCTAGCCTCTATCTACTGAGGGGTCCTAACGGTCAGTGGTGGACAGACTCCATTCATTCATACTCGGGGGAGGGGTTATTATTATTATTATTATTTGCAATCTTACACCAGTTGCCTGGTAGTTAACGCCGGAGTTTGAGCGACAGCAAGTCTCCTCAAGTCTCCAGCCCTTCTCTCCTAGTTCTCGTAGGCCACAGTAATACTGCAGTTTACTGTTTCACACCGGTTGCCCAGTAGTCATTGCTGAAGGTTGAGTGACAATAAGTCTCCTCAGGTCTTCAGCCAACATCTCTTCTCTCTTTCGCCTATCATGCCCGTGCTGTGGTTTACATATTATTATTATTATTATTATTATTATTATTATTATTATTATTATTATTATTATTATTATTATTGATGTTGTTGTTGTTGCCAAGTGTCAATGTAACCCATGATATCACAAGTAGCATGTCTATTTAGGATAACCATAGCTATTGTTCGCTTGGCTACTTGTATGCGTCTTACAGCCAACCAAATGACTGGCCGCTTGGGTCTCAAAACTAGTCTAGCAAGGGTAATATGACTCGATAGTCAATAAGGGATACGTTGCACTGACCTCCAACGTCACTATAGGTCACTAAAAGTCAATTTATGGTCAATACTTCTATTTCCGGCCTGACTGCAAAAAAAAGATATATTTTCATGCGACAATGCATAAACCGGAAGCGCTCTAATTGTAGACGTTTATGTATTGTACGTGAACAATTTTTCTCTAAAAATGTCGGACATGCAAGAATGCTATGCCTTTCCTAGCGCTCAACAAGGCGTATGTGTTGTGGGAGACTCACTTCACTCCCTGTCCCCTTATGACGCAACAATAGCGATATCTTCGCCATCACTTTGTTCATAGTTTCCGCAAATTATCTCGCTTGACATACGCTCTTTAGATTACATTTTTCATCGATTGTTACTGCTAATTACTTCACTCTGCTTTTATTCAGTACCCAGACATCTAATATATATATATATATATATATATATATATATATATATATATATATATATTGTAGAGAGAGAGGGGGGATAGATAGATAAATAGATAGATAGATAGATAGATAGATAGATAGAATCTAGGTATACAAGCTGTGAAGATATTTTTTCAAC